>CAUYPK010048620.1:0-36806 GCA_963574355.1 Loris lydekkerianus | reverse complement strand
AGGCCTGAGCTGTGGGACCATACCTATGGAGCATATTGCAAGGGTACAAGTCAAATCTATCAAGTATAGAACATAAATGTCTTAACACAATAATCAAGTAAATGAGGTGAAAGCTATATTAATTAGTTTGATGTAAGCACTCCAAATTGTATAAAAAATCAACACATTGTACTCCACAAATGCATAAATGTATTCATGAACTATGTGTACATGACTTAATAAAAGGAAAAAAAAAAAAAAAAAAAAGCAGGCCTGAGACCCAGCCCACCCAATCTCAGGGGATGGGGAGAATCTGGCCAAAATGTCCCTCTAGAAGCAGACTCACTCAGCATGGCTGGCTGCCAGAAACCAGGGCCAAGGGACAGTGAGGGGGAGTAGCTTTGGATAGTAGATGTGGAGGGAGGAATCATTCCTTAGGCTTCTCTGCAGCTCCCTTTTCATTAGCTATTACTTTTTCCCCTTACACCTGCCTGAGCCAGGGGCAAGTCTTCTGGATACCCATGAATCTTCAGTGTGCCGTCATTGCTATCCTCTCTCCCCACACTCAATTCCCAGGTCATGCTTCCCAGACCTGGGAATTCATTCTCTACCTTTTTTTCAAGATTGATATGTGGGAACATCCTTGCACTTCTCTGAAAGGTTATGAGAGATTTTCAAAATCACACAGCAAGCTGGGAGTCTGGGAGGCCATAGCCACTCAATCAAGGGATGCCATTTATCAAGGACTTGCTTTGTACTAAAACATGGGTTAAGGTGACTCTAAGGAAGAAGATTCTTTCTGTTCAATATGTACAGTGCTAAGTATTTTATGTTCAATAAGTATATGCCTGGCTTCATTAAATGCTGGCCATTCGTGCATTCAGCAAACATTACTCAGCAACTTCTCTGTGTCACGAGGCCGAAGTCACTATCTTTGAGGGAATTTCCAGCCTTGTAGGAAAGATGACCAGACAAAGTATCTACAGTTGAAGCCAAGTAGTAATGATAGTGAGAGTGGGATAAAGGGAAAGGAGAAAGGAAGCATCACATGAGGTTGAGGGGACCATGGAAGATTTCTCCAAGGCATGGGCATTTGAATTTATCCTCAATAGATGGATTGCATTCCAACTACTCTGCTTAGCATCCCAGAGTCCTCAGAACATTTTCCTGCCAGCCTCACAGTGTTGGTTAGTGTCTGGCTAGACTTTCTGCTGAAAATGACTGCCTTCCTGTCAAAGTTTGTTGTCAGTTTCAAAAGAAAAAAAAAATTAGTTGTACATGGACGGAGTTTAGAAAGTCTGTAAGACCTGCAATGGAAAGCATCCCCCCAACACACACACATACACACACACACACATATATATATGCACAGACACAATATTTTCCACTCTACAGAGGCTTTTCACCTCTAAATGATTTGCTTATATTGCTACTTCTTGATTTTTCAGTCTCTCTCCCTTTCTGCCTTCCTCTCTTCCTTCCTCTCCCCTCCCTTCTCCACTGGCTCTCTCCACATTCACATGTACATTTTGTGTCTCCCACCTCCTCCAAGTATAATTACATCACAAGTTTGGTTGAAAGAGTAGTCACTGTTTGTGTTATTAGGCCATGTAAATGTCATCTACAGCTGAGCCATACAGTATTCCATAATTTTTCCCTCTGCCTGACAATTACAGTTATGTAAATCTCTCAATATGTTTAAATACATCAGATATTCTGCCAATTTCATCTTCCTGAAGAAATGTCTCACAGATCTTCCATCCTGTTCCAGTTAGGAGGGGTTGCTTTCTACTACACAATCACTGGCCTGGGGATTCCTTTGCCCCTTTCTTTTATTGTATCTTCTCTTCCTTCTTCTTTCTTGGTTTACTCCCTCAATTCTGCTGAAGCACATCCCTCCAGCATCTTCCTGAGGAAACGTGCAAAGAGAACTTATTGAATGAAAATTTATCCTATTTTTGCCCCCTGATAATCATTTGGCTGGGTATAGAATTCTGGGATGGAAATAATTTCCCTTCATATTTCAGAGGCACTTTCTCTTTGTCTCCTAATCCCCATCTTGCTATTGAGAAACCCAGTGCTATTTCTGATTCTTAATTGTTTGTATGAAACCTGCTTATTTTTTCTTCCATCTGCCAACTTCTCTGATCTTCTCTTTGTTCTTAGGATTCTGAGATCTTGAGGTCTTGGTGTGAAACTATTTTCATACATTGTGCTGAGTTCCCAGTGGGTCATTTCAATCTGAAATTCATTTATTCTAGTTCTCAGATATTTTCTCTAATCCCATCTAGAATTCCTATCTTTAGACATCAAATCCCCTTGACTAGCCCTCTAATTATATTTTGTTTTCCATCTCTTTGCCTTTTTCCTCTATTTTCTCAAATGTATCTTCCAACCATTTTTTTTTTTTTTTTTTTTTCCCCAAGACAGAGTCTCACTATGTCACCCTGGGTAGAGTGCCATGGCATCATAGCTCACAGCAACCTCAAACTTTTGTGCATAGCAACCTGCTTGCCTTAGCCTCCCAAGTAGCTGGGACTACACAATGCCTGTTAGCTTTTCTATTTTTAGTAGAGACAGGGTCTCACTCTTGCTCAGGCTGGTCTCAAACTTTTGAGCTCAAGCGATTCACCCACCTCTGCCTCCCAAAGTACTAGGATTACAGACATGAGCCACCCCTCCCAGTTCCAACCATTCTTTTGAATTCTGGTGTTGTATTTTTTAATTTCTAAGAGTTCTTTTTTTGTAGCATCTGATGTTTTCCATGGACACAATATTTTATTTCTTTGGGCATTAATTATAGCTTTTTCTCCCTTTTAGATCTTATACTTTTTTTCATAAATGAAAAATCTATTCTTTCTTTCTTTCTTTTTTTTTGAGACAGAGCCTCAAGCTGTCCCCCAGGGTAGAGTGCTGTGCTGTGGCCACAGCTCACAGCAACCTCCAACTCCTGGGCTAAAGCGATTCTCCTGCCTCCACATCCCAAGTAGCTGGGACTGCAGACGCCCGCCACAACACCTGGCTATTTTTTGGTTGCAGCCGTCATTGTTGTTCAGCAGGCCTGGGCTGGATTCGAACCCTCCAGCTCAGGTGTATGTGGCTGGCGCCTTAGCTGCTTGAGCCACAAGTGCCGAGCTGAAAAAAAATCCATTTTTTCATAAATAAAAAATGTTTATTATTATCTTTTATTTCAGATTGATATGAGGGTACCCACTTTTTGTATAGTTGCTCTGTCTTCTAATATCTTTATTTGTTTATTTGTTCTCCTATTATTTTAACTTCTTTCTGATTCAGGCTTTCATCAAATGCTTACTTATCCTTTGCTGTTTGCTCATATTTAAGAATTGAATACTAAAACAGATTCAATACCCTCTGTACAGGATTGGTGTTGTGCATAGGGATATGGTTGGGCCCTTTCATGTCTTTTCTTTCAAGTTAATCAAGAAAAAAGCTCTTCCAATATCTGGCCTGAAGTATTAGTTTTTGCCAGGGAAAAGGGGATCTGAGAATCTGATTACTTTTTTTTTTTTTTTTTTTTTTTTGTAGAGACAGAGTCTCACTCTATCGCCCTCTGTAGAGTGCCATGGCATCATACAGCTCACAGCAACCTTCAACTCCTGGGCTTAGGCAATTCTCTTGCCTCAGCCTCCTGAGTAGCTGGGACTACAGGCACCCACACAACACTCGACTATTTTTTGTTGTTGTTGCAATTTGGCCAGGGCCAGGTTTGAACCCGCCACCCTCGGTATATGGGGCCAGCACCCTACCCACTGAGCTACAGACGCTGCCCCTGAATGCTTCTTAATTAGATTTCCAAGCAGTCTTCCTGTTTTCCATAAGTACTTAATACAACCAATTCCTTAACCATTTAGGGATTTCACAGATGGGCTACTTTTCAACTGTTTTTGTAGCCTATTTAGGATCTGGTCAGTTACCATTCTTGCTGTCTGTGTCTGGTTTCCAATACTTTTTAAATTATTTTTATTTTTTTGTGACAAGGTCTTGCTCTGTCACCCAGGCTAGAGAGTAGTGGCATCATCATAACTCACTGCAACCTCAAACTCCTGGGATTGAGTAATCCTCCTGCCTCAGCTTCCCAAGTACCTGGAACTACAGCTGCACCCCACTATGCCTAGCTAATTTTTCTATTTTTTTATAGAGACAGAGTCTTGCTCTTGTCCTGGCCTCAAGCAGTCCTCCCACCTTAGCCTCCCAAAATGCTCAGATAACAGGCATGAGCCACCACAATCAGTCTGGTTTCCAATATTTTGATAAACCTGTTTATTGTCATTTTAGTTGGTTTCAGGAAAGACCACGGTGTGAGTTCAACTTTATATTTTTATACTAGTTCAATTTTTAAATGAATAGCAATAACACATTTCAGACCAGGAATTCTCCACTGCCAATTTATAAATGTAAACATAGTGTAACCAGAGTATGGAGAAGGGCCTATAGGAGTTCTTTCCCACCAGTTCTTGACCTGTTAAGACTTTTCCTAGTTCTAAAATCCCAGGTTAAAAGCCACCCTTGTAATGCCTTCCTCAGTCTTGTATTTCATATAATCCAGCTGGGCCAAATGAGTGATAGACATTACAATGTTTTATAGATAATATTTCATTTAAACCTTTATACTTGGGTGGTACCTGTAGCTCAAGCGGCTAAGGTGCCAGCCACATACACCAGAGCTATTGGGTTTGAATCCAGCCTGGGCCTGCCAAACAATGACACCTACAATCAAAAAATAGCCAGGTGTTGTGGCAGGTGCCTGTAATCCCAGCTACTCAAGAGGCTGAGGCAAGAGAATTGCTTAAGCCCAGGAGTTGGAGGTTGCTGTGAGCTGTGATGTCACAGCACTCTACCCAGGGTGACAGCTTGAGTCTCAAAAAAAAAAAAAACAAAACAACCCTTTATACTTTACAGCTATCAAGGCTTGGAGAGGTGGAGTCACAGACCAAGATCCCATAGCTAATAAGTGACAGAACTGAGACTTCAGCTCAAGTTTGTCTTCACCACCCAGCCCTCTGACATTATTGCTATGCTAACCTTGAGGATCTCCAAAGGAGGAGCTCACATTTTGGTGAAAATGGCACAAGTACTGCAAAGTTAGCCCCAGGATCAGGAAAGGAGTACCAAACAGGGGTGAGGGAGTAGTGAAGTACAGGTCAAAGGAAGGAGGACTCCCCCCACGTAACTGGGTCTGAGCTGCCTTTTCCTGAGAGGGTGGCATATGAACTCATCATCCTCATCCTTTCAGGCTGGATTCTCTCCCTGTCTAGGGGATTGGCAGAGACAGCAAATAATGAGGACGGTGGTGGTGAAGTCTGCAAGGCCCTTCTACACTTCCCTTACAGAACCTTGTGGGTTGATGTTATCTCCATTTTAGGCAAGAGAAAAGGCACAGAGAAGTTAGTCACTCAGCAGGAAAGATTTGTCTTTAGGATCCAAATCCCTCCTTTCCATGCCTAGTCTCTGCTTTATCCAGGCCAAGAGGAGTCTTCCTATCCCAAAATATCTCTTCACCAATGTTTCACAAAGTATGGACTGTCTACTTGATTTTAAAAGCTGGTTTTGGGGTTCCACCCTAGACCTACTTAATCTCTGGTAGAGATGAGATCCTAGAACTTGCAATTTTTAATCTTTTTTTTTTTTGGCTGGGGCCGGGTTTGAGCCCACCACCTCTAGTATATGGGGCCAGCACCCTAGAACCTGCAATTTAACCACCATTCCTGATGATTCTTGTGGTCACCTAAGAGTGAACTGCCCGTGGCCTTCAGTGATGCCAAAGGGGCATGGCGGATAGAGCAGACTTGGAGTCAGCACCGCCTTTCTTAGTTCTGGCCTCAGTTTCCCGCCTGTACAGGGGGGCCACACGCGGAGCATAGACGAAGATGTTCTCTTCGGAGTGGGCGCCACACCTGTTTCTCACTGGTCCTGCCCACCTCCATGGGTGGGTCCCGCAGCTCATAAAAGGAAACAGCCAGGTAGGGGGCTCAGGCCTCTCTCCACATGCGCCGACCACCCTCCAGGGGCCTAGCGCCCGCCAGCAGCCTCGTCCCCGCCTCCCCGTCCTGCCTCTCCAGCAGGCCATAAATATTCCCTGCCCGCAGGGTGCGGAAACTGACTTTCCAGGACGCCTTTTGGTCTAGTCCCACTTTCCTCCTCCTGCAAGGAGAAGGCGGACACCAGACAGCATCTCACTCACCCTAGCAGCCTGAGGGATAGAGGGGTGTCTGCGGAGTGTGGGCTGAGCCACGCTGGAGGGCTCCCTACTCAGCTGAGAGGTCAGGGAGGCCTCCTGGGGACATGAAAGCTAAGCTCTGAAAGGGGAAAGAACACGATGCACAGAGGAAACAGAATATGCAAAGACCAAGCGGAAGGCAGCTGGGGAAATTCCAAATATTGAGTCACTGAAATGTTGAGTTCAAGATGAAGGGTCTCGAGATGAGGCTGGAGTGGGTGGCAAGGATTAGTTCTAAGCAGTGCCTTGTGAAACCATGCTGCAGGGGTTGGGTGGGCTCTGGAGGATTCTAAGCAAGACGGTGACTGGCCAGTAATTTGTTTTTAAAGAAGACCACACTGGTCTTGTATGGGAGGGGGAACAGAGAGGGTACAGGGGCATGGGTGAGGAGTCTCTGGCAGAGGTCACATGCCTGGGCCAACGCATTGGCAGTGGGAAGGGAGGAAAGGGGATGGACTAACGGCCTGGCCACAGCTACAGATCTAAGATGACAAACTGGCAAGGGCCTAGCTTTGAACAGCTGCAGTAGGTATCAGGGTATGGGAGGTGAGCACTTTAGAAAAAACAGGAAGAGAATATGTCAAATGGTATGTAAAACCAGTATATGGTGCCTCATGATTGCATTAATGTACACTGCTATCATTTAATAATAAATTAAAAAAAAAAAGAAACGTTAGTACAGGCAGGCTATGTACTTGGTAGTGAACTTGGGGGGAAATATATGTTAAGGAAGACTTCACAGAGGAGGTAACATTTTCACTGGTCTTTGATGGCTGTGTGTTTCTAAGCCAAAAAGGCAGAGAATGGTATTTCAAGCACAGGCAAGAATATATACAAAGCCATGAGGCTAGAGAACTTATGTTAGTTCATATGTTGTGAGCTGGTGATATTTTGCTGTACAGGAAATGAGACTGCAGAAGTCAGCAGACGGTGACATGGGAAGGGCCTTGAATGCCACGCTAAGAAGCAAGCATGGAATCCAAGGGCAGTGAGGAGCCACGAAATGTTTCCGAACAAGAGAATGGCATGGTCAGAATCGAAGAGGGGAGGAAACATTCTGCTTCCTGTGAGTCACCTGGAGAGGTCTGGGGATGAGGGTGAAGGGTGGAACAGAGGCAGCAGAACCCAGTTGGAACCCTTTGTGTTTCAGTCCATGGGGACTTATTTAGGTTAGAGCCAGGCTCCTGGGACTGGTGGCCTCTTCCAGAGTGGACGGTAGGTGGCGCTGCAGCTCTGTGTATCCAGTCCCCAGAGCTGGGCTAACTGCCCTCACCTGGGCCTGTGAGACCCCTTATCCCTCTTGGCCCTGGTGCTTGGGCCCTATCTCCAGTGAGGAGTCTGGGAGAAGGGCTGGGCTTTGCTCCGCCTCTTCCTGAACAAGGAAAGGTGCTTGCTTTACAGAGCCACAGGGTGAGTGAGCAGAGAGGACTTCCACGGCTCTTCTGGATCGTGTTCCTATTTCATGTGTGGGAAAACTAAGGCCCAGGGGTGGTTAGGGGTGGCTCCAGTGTACCTGATGTGGGAGGTCATCCTGCCCCTTCCACCTAAATCTCCCAGCGTTATGCCTCCTCTTTGCCATTCCCCCTGCCTCTTCCCATTCAGTTCTCAATATCTACATGCCTGGACCACCATCCCAACCTCTTCCCAGATGCCTGCACTGTGGCCTCTTCCATGCTTGCCTGGCCCTGCCCCAGTTCAGGGATTTTTCTCACACACAGATCCAACCATCACCTTCCCCTGATGAAACCCTTCCCTGCCTCCCATCACCCCTAGAGTCTGCTTAGCCTTCCAGCCCAATGCCTAGGCCTCTGCACTTTCCCTCTAGCCTCTTTCCTCTTACAGGCCTAAGTCGCAGATCTGCTCTGGGGTCCCAGACCTCTGCTCATTCTGGCCCTCATGCCTTTATTCAAGCTGATGGTACTGCCAAATTTCTACTCATCCTTTACCAGTCAGCAGGGGCTTTCAGGGTATGGGGTTCAGCCACCCCTCCCAGGCTCCCACGGCCATGACTGTATGACTGAGGGTCCCCATGCTCCTCTCCTCTGCTGCAGTGCTCTGAGGTGAGTACCCTGACACCCGGGGCACCATTGCTCCCTTGATACAGGGCTTGGCTCCGGGTGGACCTAGTGTGGTCTTTTTGTATGAATGACTGAATAATGGGTACACTCTAGAAGGGTTCCAGGTCACTGTACACCTGCGGTGGGCCAGGCATTATGCTGGTGTTTACACACACAGCCTCTCAATACTTACAGCCATCTGGAGAGGTCAGATTGGAATTATTATGCCTGTTTTTCAGGAGAGACTGAAGTGCAGAGAGGAGAGAAGACTTGCCTAAGATCACATGGCAAGCAAGTGAATGGAGCCCTGCTCAGCAGGCTGCCTGGCACAGCAAGACCTCTGGCCAGAACTGAAGGGATCGCCTCCGCTCATGGGGCCTCTCTACAGAGTTCCAAGACAGTGGGACCACATCTTCCAGAGGGTCTGAGTAAGGCTGGTGTGAAACTATCAGCAGGCCACTCAGGGTGCCTGGGCCCTCAAGAAGTGAGGTTCCCTCCTTGTTTGTTCTGAGTCAGGCAGGGACCAACACAGACTTGAGGACCAGAAGCACTTACATGGTTGCCATTTGGCAGACACCCATGACTGGAGGCCAGCAAAGACCTGGTGATCCAGGAAGAGGCAAGGCCTAGTGCCGTAGACAGGAGGGCAGAATGTGGTAATGAGCAGAACAAACAGGGAGGGAACCTCACTTCTTGAGGGCCCAGGCACCCTAAGTGGCCTCTGATAGTTTCACATTAGCCTTACTCAGACCCTCTGGAAGATGTAGCCCCACTGCCCTGGATGTCTGCAGAGTGGCTGCATGAGCTGAGGTGATCCCTTTAGTTATGACCGGAGGCCTTGCTTTGCCAGGGGGGTTCCCTTCCTCTTCCTTATATTTGCCTTACCTACCCCTTGAGAGAGAGGTGTCTGAGAGAGAGGACATGACATGTTGGGAAATTGAAAGGGACAACCATGGGTCTGCCTACAGGCAGCTCCTCTCTGGCCTCAGCTGTCATCCTTGCACAGACAGTATGGTGGCCAACAGGCTGGCTCTGAATCCAAGAAAGGCAGGCCACCTCAGCTCCTTTGAGAATTAGTTCATCGCTCACGCAGGTATTTATGGAGTCTCTACCCTTATCTAGTTACCCCTACCAGTTACAATCACTTTAAGAAAAAATAATGAATTAATAGACTGTCTGTACACATGAATGGGGACACCTTAGGATAAGGAGTAAGTGTGGATTCCAAAAGATTTACATCAAGTCCCAGGTCCCCAATTTACAAGCTGCTCTGTGGGGATGGTGATACCCATCGTTCACGGAGTGGCTGTGAGGACTGCTGAAGGAGGCGTTTACACAAGCAGGGGAAGCACATTTGTTTCCTCTCTTGACCAGGGGAGCAAGCACTCTTCTCCACACACCTCCCTGGGCAGGGAATGGATGTCTCAGGGATGAGGCAGGGCCTGAGGAAGAGCCAGGAGGCAGGAGGAAAGGATCTGGAGCACATTCAGATTTGCCTGGTTTCCCCACTCAGCACCACCTCAGTGGCTGATCTGACGTTTCCCACCAGGGACCTCTCCCTGCAGCCCACAGCTATGGAGCAGTGGCTGTACACCCTGCCATTCACAACTGGGTGGTAGTTGGAAAAGGTGCCCTGCCCTGAGATTAATCACCTAGGGGAAGAGTAACCTTCCACCAGAACTGGCTGGACCCCTTGGCTGAGTCAAAGAGAAGCCCTGATCAGTACACCAGAGCTCCCAGGAGGAAGCCTCCCAGAGAGAAGATGACCTCACCAACTGGTGTGAAGCTGCTGGGCAGGTGTGGTGATGGGCTGGCAGGCATCACCATCAAGAAGGCACCCTTCTCCACAGTGCCCTCCCCCAAACACACCCCCCGGCAGGATGGCCGCAGCTAGAGGGAAGATTCAAGGAAGTTCTACAGCACTCGGGTGGATTTAGACCACAAAGGTATTCTGAACACTTTCTCTTGGGGGTAAAGGTGAAATTACTTCTGCTCAACCACAGGGGGTGCACCAAATGACTGCAATGGATTCCCTAAAAGGATCTGAGCACTAGTCTTGAAAGAATAGGAGGAAGCGTGTTGTGCCATAACCAGGTCAGACTGGGAATCCAAAGACCTGGAATTTGGGCGTGGCTCACTTGTTATGTGATGTAGGCAGGACTGTTCTCTCTCTGGGACTCAGTTTCTCTTTCAGATAATGGAGGGCTGGGCTTAGACTCCAAGGGCCCTTCCACCTCTGGCTCTGTGTAGCTTCAAGACTAAAGGGGGATCCCAGGCTAAAATATCTCTTTTTGGTCCCTAGAGTGGAACAGGGACCAGATCAAAATCACACAGAAAGTTAAAGACACTCTCATCATTTATACTGTGTCCCAGAAGGCTGAGACCCCTCTGTCAGCCCCTCCTTTTGCCCTTCCCCACCCTTGGGGCTTTCTGCAGCAAATATTCCTAATTCAGGGAGGCTGAATTAACAGCAGGGTTCTCCCCTCTGTGGGTTCCTGTGTCTTCCCTCCCATGTGGCTTTCACTCCTTGGTGCTCCCTGCCTGGCTGAGAGTATAACTCTGGGAGTCCCTCTACAGATACAACCTCCAGGAAGCTTCTTTACACCTAAGACCTAACTCTGGGCTCTCTCAGCCCCTATGAATTGTTGCTGCACAAGCTCCATGTTGTCATTGACTAGTTATGTGGTTGTTTCCTCTTCAGACCAAGAGTTCCCTGAGGGAAGGGTGTTGTCTAATTCTTCTGAGTCTGCAGGTCCAGGGACAGACCAGAAAGGAAGATTGTTGAACAAACTAATAAATGAATGAAAGAAATAGGCAATGTAGGTATGTCCAGTCTGCAAGCCTTGGGCCTCAGTTCTGTCACTAGTTGTCTGGGTGACATTGGGCAAAGTCCTATTCCACTCTGGTTTTGAATACCCCATCTGCACACTGGGGTAATAGGACCCTCCAGCCGCCCCACAGAAATCAGAATGAGGGTGAGGCTAAGTGCACTTTGGCAGACGCTCAAGGTGAAGGTGCCACCCTGTGCCTGTCCCCTCAGCTTGTGCCCTACTTCCTGAGGGTGGAGGAAGGGCCCATCAGATTATGTTAGCCCCATGCTGTGTCATATCGCATCATCTCAGAAATGTTCTATCTCAGCCCTGATCTCTCTGCCCCAACCAGGCCTGCTTGGCCAGCAGACCCACTGACATCAGCCAGGGCTTGCTGGAGGCTGAGCCCTCTTAGTCCACCCACAGGGTCAGGAAGCTTCTACAAGGCTCTGCAGGTTACCATGTCTGTGTCACACCCATCCCAGCCCCCCACACTCCAGAAGGCTGGCCTCTTCATCTTCACAAGCTCATTGAGGAAAGCTGGACCATAATGTGAGGGGCTGGAATGGTCTTGAGTGCTCAGTGACCAGTGCCCCAGCTGGGAATTGGAGCTCAAGTCTTAAACTTCAAACTCGTTTATTTTAATCCCTAGTGTTGTCTGAAGATGTGAATTTGGGTAAGTGGGTGATTTCCTCTGGACCTCAGTTTCTTTGTCTGTTTCAGGGGGATAACTGTTGCCCAGTATTCCCAAAGGTACCTGTAGAGAAGGCGGGGCTGCTCGGCACTGCCATCTCAGCTCCCTGCCTGCTGAGTTAGGGGCCTGGCTACCTTGTTCCTCCCGCTTCCTTCTTGCTCCTGCTCCTTCATCCTCACAGTGGGGATGGTTAAAGTAGCCGGATGCTGTGCCTGGCTACCTTTGAGGCCTGGGTTAGACTATGGACATCAAGAGAGAGCCTCACCCTCAGAAAGCCTGAGGTTCTCTGAGCAGAGAACACATCTGTCAGTCCATCCATCCATTTGTTCATCCACCATCCAACCAGCAGATGTTTACCCAGCATGATCTCTGTCCCAGGCCCAGGTTATGTGGGATTTCAAAGCACGCCCCCATGGGGCCTTCTCTCACAGACTCACAGTCCAGCTCCAAGCTGCCCCATGTCTTTGTCCCCAGACCTGGACTTTTCTTCCCAGGTCTAGAATCTTATATCTCATAGATGCCTGGACTTTGCCCTTGAATGTCCCACATATTCCTCACACTGGAACAATTTGATTTGCACAACACTCCTCCGCCACTCCCTGCCACCACTTCTTTCCCAGGTTTCCCCAGATTGGCCAATGACCCCACCCACATGTAGGAGCCTAAAATCAGCCTAAAATCTAGGCACCTTCCCAGACTCCTAACTCCCTTCAACAGCTAAACAAGCAAGCAGTAGAATCTGAGGATACCACCTCCAAAGAAGCTGCTATTTCCAGGTCTATGCATCACTAGTCTCATGGAAGCACAGTCTCACCTGGACTGGGACTGAAGCCCAACCGATCTCTTTCACCCCCTTCTCCCACGACAGTGAATGTCTTTCCAAAATGTGGTCCTGACTTTCTCTTTGCTTAAAACTCTTCCAGTATCCCCATTGCCTTTTAGGCTGAAGCCATGTTCTATGGGTCAGTGTCCAGCTATGCCCCTTCTCTGGCCTCATCTCAGGCCTCCCTGAGATTTACCCTAAGTCTTCTTTCAGCTCCTCACACTCCTACGTCAGAGCCTTTGCCTGTGGTCTTATGTCTGCTTGGAAGAATGTCTCTTTCTATTCATCTGTCCCCACCTCTCAGCAGCCACTGCTGGCCAATGTCTTCCCTCCCATGAACTCTTGAGTTTACACATCATTGTCCTGAAGGTGTCTCCTCTGACCCGGAATCTAGTTAGGCTCTCCTGTGTACTTTCTGACTACCTTCTTCCCTTGGTTAAAACCATCCTAATATCTCCATTTCCTGCTTTTCTTCTTTCTGCTTATGTCTATTGAGTACCTACTATATACCAGGCATGGAAATACAGTGATGAACAAAAATAAACAGAGTCCTTGCCTTCATGGAGCCTGGAGTCTGAAGGGGACTTACACTGAGCATAGAAACACCCACCAATAACAACAAATGGTGTTTGACCGCTTCTCATACAGCACCTGCCCCAGGACGGCTTCCCTGGGAAGACTGGCAGGCAGGACGTTGATGAGGAGCGCTGTCAGGGTGCTCCCCATGGAAGGGAAGGAAAGAAGCAGGGATGGGCTGCCACAGAGTCTTCTGAAGATCTCAGCTGCCCCCAGGGGCAGACTCAGAGTTGTCCCAGTTTGGGGTGAGTGGATTGAGCCTTCCCTCCCTGCAAGTGGATTACTTCCCTGGAGCAAGTGATCTGAGGTGAGCTGTTTTCTTCAGCAGCACTGTTCCCCCAAAGTTCTGGCAGCTGAGGGCCATCTTCTGCTGCATTCCTAGCCCTTCATTCTTGAAGAGGGACCTGGAAAGGCCAGCACATGTACGCGGCATATGGGGAAACTGAGGCTCACAGAAGGTACACACTTCACCTGTGATTATGTGGCTCATCCATCAGTCTCAGCTTGTCTGTCTGCTCCCAGACGTCCTCTCCTCCCCTGGCAACTGCTTTACCCTGGGAAACCAGGGAGGGCGCTGGGCACCAGAGAGTCTGAGGGGTGCTCCAAATAATGCAATGATCAGTACTATGTGTAAGGGAACAGGGAGCAGCTGCTCAGTGGCCTCACATGGCACTTGAAGGGGCATTGCAGAAGCTGCTTCTGCGGACATAACACTGGCGTGGTGACTCTGAGACCTTCTGCTGGTTGTTTGCAGCATCAGAACTTTCCTCGCTTGGGCCTAGTAGCATCTCTGGCCCCCATGCCCTTCCAAGGCGTGGGCTGCATCCTAGTTGACAGCCAGAGAGTGATGTAAGTACTATGTTTTAGGCAGAAGACAGGTGAGCCAGAGCTGGGCTTGCCATTCCCAGGATCATGGGTTAGATAGGATAAACAACAAAACAAAACACCCTACTCCCTAGCCATCTGTCACTATTTACCACGTGCCTTGTGTACATTTAGGTAGTTCTCACACCTCTGTGAGGAAGGATGATCTGTGAGTTTGTTTTAAAGATGAGGACACTAAGGCTTGGAGAGCTACAGTCATATGTGGGTGACAAATGGTGGACAGCAGGGACCTACATAGGAGAGAGGGCATTCCGGAAGGAGGGAGGAGGGCGGGGGGGACTCCCTGACTGTGAGCTGCCACCACCTTCCCAGGGCCCTGGTGGCCCTTATGGAGGGTGGAGAGGAGCCCTCTCAGCCCAGACCCAGCAGGTCATCTCAGGTCTATACTTGGAGGCGTGTCAGAGGAGGGGTAGCTTAAAGCTGCCTATGCCACAGAGCCCTGGGTGAATCTCACCCAAACCTTTCAGTCTGGATTCTGCTGGGCCCTGGGTGTTGAAGGAGTAGAGTCATCCCCCACCTCCCAGCCACCTAGCATGGTCATTGGCTATGGAGTGAGGAAGCTTCCATTTGTGGGTAATGGAGCTGGGATCCTGATTTCCCACCTCCTCTGCAGCTTATGGGAGTCTCTTTTAGAACACACGCAGTGGCCAAGGCCTTATTACCAAGAAGCCCCTTCTTACCAGGAATTTGTAAGGAGCCACCTGAGGCACCTGAGCTTGACATCTCTGGGCCTGAGTTCAGATGCTATTTCATTTCGTGTGCACCTAGTGTTTCTACCAAAACCCACATGGGGGCTTGTAAGTCACTGGGCTCATCCAATTTGTACTGTGCCCCAGTGAGAGAGAGATTATCACTCTCATTGCTCTGATGGGGAGATCGAGACCCAGAGAGGTGAAGGAACTCACCCACATCTACTAACTTCCAACCCAAGACTCTCTTGATTTTTCCTAGTTATTTCCCCAAAAGATAAGACCCATATTCTACAACCCCTGAAGTAGAGAGAAAATATCAGTGGGCAGAGGCCTTTGGTTTCACTTTTGTGCTCATCAGGGAGAGATTTTGGTTGGATCTGCCAACCTCACTTCCTCCACCTGTTAAATGGGAATTAATACTAGAAGCAGTGCTGATACGTGCTGCCTTTCAGGATGCTGTGTGGCTCAGATGGCAGACAGGAGCACAGCCCAGGACCTGGAGCACAGGTGCCCTACAAAAGTAGGCTGATATTTCTGGGAGTTATGGGAAAGGGCAGGCAGTTTAGTAAATCCTCAGCCTCCGCAACCCCTTTAGGGCCTATGGCCCTTACCTCTTCCTGACAAGTCACCTGCAGCGCCTGGGACACTATGCGTGTGCACACTTGCATTCATGCATGAATGTCCTGCTTTGCCCTCAGACCAGAATCCCCAGGTATCCCAATGCCATGTCTCCCCTTCAGATTGGGACTCAACCACTGGGTTCATGGTGCCTGATTACTTAATGAACTTGGCATCAGGGTATGAATAATTGCACCATAAATCATGCAAATCTAATCACAACAACACTGTGCTGGGCAACTTGCATTCTCTCAGCTCTCAGGTGCCCTAATCCTGGGACAAAACTTTCATGGGAACCACACCATCCCACTCCCTCCTACTTTTCTGAAATTATAACTACCATGTGTATCTTGGCTTCAGCAATTACAGTTGCACAGAGTACTCTCCCCACCCCCATCCCATCTGAGCTTTACAATAATAATAAGCAAACATTTATGGTGTGCTTACTGTATACCAGGAACATTTCTAATCATTTTATACATATTAGATCATTGAATCCTTCTGATAACTCTATGAGATAGTAATTACTATCTTTAATGGATTTTTTAATAGATGAGGAAACTGTGTCTTAGAGAGGTTTAATAACATGCCTAAGGTCATGTAGCTACTAAAATGAGAAACCAGGAACTTCTGCAGGAAGAGAAACCGAGGAACAGGAAGGAGTAAAAGGACTTGTCGTCCAAAGTCACAGAGTGCTGGGGGTTCACCCAGGTGTCCAGGGACCTCTTCAGCTATCTTCTGGGTCTGTGAGGGCCAGAGCATCCCCTCCTACATGTGGCTAAGTATGTGCGAATTGAGGGGTGGAGCATGGGCTGGATCCTCATTCTGGGAAAGTCAGGGGCTGTAGCCAAGGCAAAGAGCTATTTTAAGACCTCCCCTGCCTGCCCTGCTCCCCACACAGCCCCTCTGTGGAGCCAGGCTGCAGTGGCCCGGGGCCTGGGCCAAGCCAGAGAGGTTTGTTCCGTGAGCAGAGGGAAGTCTTGGCTCCAGGATACTTCACACCCAATGAATTACTTCAACGCTAGATTAGACTTGCAGGCTTGGAGCAAAGTGATAATAGGGCCCAATTAAATTAATTTATACGGACTCTATGCTTGGCCCCTCCATCAGCCCGTGGTAGGGCAGGCCTGACCCACTGCACCTTGGCCCCCGGGCCCAGCCCACAGGGAGATGAGTGTGGGAGCTGCACCCTCCCTGGTGGGAAAGCCAGTCCCAGCAGCTGAGGGAAAGGCTAGGGTGGTTGTTTTGTTTGTGTTTTCAGTCTGCTGTGCAGGTTGGGAGAAAATTACCTTAATTAAATAAAGACTTCAGGAAGCTTGTTCCTGGTTAGAGAAGGTGAGGTTTGGCAAGTCTGGCTAAGATTCCCAAGGCCGTAGGGATAGACCTTCAAGAGATTATTTGGGGTGACCTTGGACCGTGGCCAGACCTCCATGCCTCACTATCCCAGGCAAGGGGACATGTGGCTCTTTGTGGTGAGTAGGTAGAGGCAAGAGAAAACGGAGCACCTGTGCCACAGGCTTGACTGCTGCAACTAGCTATGTGAGGGATGTACTTGAACCTTTCCTGGATTCAGAACAATGCTCACCTTCTTAATGTACCTCTCAAAGGCCTCATCAACTCACCCTTGCCAGCCTTTCCAGCTTCACCTTCTGGTTCCCTTCTTCCCACCCACCCCAATTCCTGCCCTACATTCCAGATACACTGAATCCACCTGCAGCTCCCTGGCTGGGTGGCTTTGCTGTTTCTTTTTCTGCCCAGGACAGCCTTTTCTCTGTTTTCCTGAGAAAGCACTGGTCCTCTCCCCACTCCTACACCTAACACTGCAAACGTGGTGGTCTGTCTTGCCAAGAAATGTTGAGGAAGTCAGGGGCAGTCTGATCATCCCAGGGCCCCAAAGCCCCAGGGCCTGGCGCAGAGGTGGCATTGGGGGGGGAGGTGTCAAATTACCTTGAGTGTTGCCTACAGCTCTCATACTGTGAATCTGCCACGGTCCTAAGCCTGGGCCAAAGTTCACTCAGCTGCTGGATAAAGTACCAGGCACCTGGCTCATGAAAAAGTTGACTACTGGCCTTGGAAAAGTTACTTCCTTTCCCTCAGTTCCAGTTTCTCATTCTACAAAAAAGCGTGACTTGGTGTCAGGAACCCCCATGGCCCCTCCTGTATCTGGTGCTCAGAGATACAGGAGTTTCTGCTGTATAAGTCTTGCCCTACCAAGTAGAGGCTGGTGTTGGTGCCAGCTTCTGAGAGCCACAGAGGTGAGGAGGCCAAAGGAGGGCCTCTGGGTGGTCCAAGCCTGCACATTGACTACAGTGGGGATTTTCTCAGGGTCTGGGCTCCTCTTGCCATTTTCTCTTGGGGCCCATCCCAAGACCATTGATCAAGTTTATTGTGCTCTGCCCCTCCTCCACTGCTACTGCAGGGCCACTCTGTGTAGGACTGACTGGGAGCCTCTGCCAGGCACACATGGCTCTGGGCCCAGAGAGCTCCCCCATGGGCTGGGGGTAAGGAGTCAACCTCCATCCCTGACCCCTGTTTTTTGACTCCAGATCAAGGACCTTGCACTTCATCTTCAGAGGTCTGGGCGCCTGTGCTAAGCAGGAAATGGCCTGGTCAAAATAGTGGCAGGCTGCAAGTGGGGCCTCTATGGGCAGGCCCGTTTTGCCCAGGCCAGGCGCATCTCTTTCTCCAGCATGGATGAACACTTTGTTTCACTCAGACTTTCCAACAGGTCATTGACTCTGTAGGGCAGTGGGGCCAGCCATGGAAAAAACCGCCACCCCCCCCCACCCCCCACCCCCCACTCCACTAAGGATGCAGAGCCTTTCGGGGTTGTAAATTTATGGCAGAAGCTGAGGACCAGCGCCTGCTACAAGCAGCCGTTGAACTTCAGCCTTACACTCAGCACTCACTGGGGGCCTTTCCTCCAGCCAGCAAGGAGCAGGCCCTTGGCCTGGAAAATAAAAGGCCTCTGTGGGGACGCAGGAGCCTGTGTAACTCCCCCTGACCCTCAGCTCACCCCTCTAGGTCCCCAGAGGCAAGTCTTGCGAGCTTTGCTCCAGGGGTGGCTGACTTGAGGGGGGAGCCCAGGGCCAGTTCTGGCCCTTAGGCCCCCATGGACCTCCGCTTTGTCCAGTTGGCTGCCTTCTTTCTTTGGTTAGGACATCTACTAGGATGAGGACCTAGGTATTCCTGTCCTCCCAGCTCTGCCTTTTCTAGGCCTCAGGAGATATAGCTATAAGGGATTAGATATGGTCATCTTTATGTTTCATCGAGGGGCTAACATATTACATTATGTTCTGCATTCCTTTTTGGACCTCTCCTCTGTGTCAAGGTTGAGTTCAGGAGAGATGCCAGGGCCAGCTGGGCCAGCTTCCCCTGCAGGCAGGAGGTAGGGAAGACTTGCCAGAGTGGTGAGAGTTGAGTTGAGGACTGGAATTACAAGTGACTACTATGTGTCAGAAAACACAGTAGGCCCATGTGTGTGTGAGAGAGATTGAGAGAGAGAGAGAATGATGAAGAATGTCATTACCCTGAGAATAGCAATTTTTCCCTTCTGGACACGGAGGGAGAACATTTGAGGCAAAAGGAGTTCATAGGCAAAGGCAGTGAGTGACTCATGAAAGAATATCATGGGTTTAGAGAAGGCATGGAATTCTGTGTGGCTGGAGCAGGAAAAAAATGAATGTTTTCTGATCTAAATGGCTTTGCAACCAGAGAGATGTAAGATTGAATCTCATAGCTATGGGACTTGGAGGGAATCTTTTGACTTGTCTGAGCCTCAGAAGTTACAGAAAATGGAGTATAATTCTTACCTCTCAGAGTGTGAAAATTAAATGAAAGAAGGTTGATAAAGCACCCAGCCTGGTGCCTGGCAGAGATCAGTGCAGATGTAACCAGTGGGGCTACACAAATAAACAGACCTTTCTTTTCTTTTTCTTTCTTTTTTTTTTTTTTAGAGACAGAGTCTCACTTTACTGCTCTCGGTAGAGTGCTGTGACATCACAGCTCACAGCAACCTCCAACTCCTGGGCTTAGGCGATTCTCTTGCCTCAGCCTCCAGAGTAGCTGGGACTACAGGCTCCCACCACAACACCCAGCTATTTTTTTTGTTGCAGTTTGGCTGGGGCTGGGTTCAAACCCGCCACCCTTGGTATATGGGGCCGGCACCTTACCCACTGAGCCACAGGCGCCGCCCAATAAGCAGAACTTTCTATCAGCAAATCTTCTTCCTGTGGATGCAGCTGCCAGGTGAGAGGAAGATCCCTGTCACAGGAAGTGTATGAGCTGGACTAGAACTTTTCAGTCAGCCAGACTATCAGGGGAGAGCATGAACCAGAAATCTCTGAGATCGTCTAGCTGTGGTCTGTAGTTCCACCAGTCACCTGTGATCCTCTGTCCCAAGACATCCTTAGAGGTTTGGAACTAGCAACCTTTCCCCCTGAGTTTGCTCCTCTCTGGCGGACCTTTGCAGCAACTTCAACATTCTTACATGTTTTGGGTGCCAGAACTTCCTCTCTGGTCAGTTCCTCTGGTTGCCTTCAAAGTTATGCTCTCACACTGGTAACCACTCTTTAGTATGGAAGTTTGAGAAAATCTCCTCCTTGAATTTGGTACAATATCTCTATTGATGTGGCCAAAGAGATCAATGGTGCTTTGGCAGCCTGTTTTTCACTCAGCTGCTGCAGGGAGACTTACCCACTTTGGCTAGATGCTCTCAGACATCATGAGATTTGTTGAAGCACAAATCAGAGCAATCCAGGAAAGAGCATTCCAGGAAAGCAATAAATCTTTGTTGGATGAATGAATGAAGTGTCTGAATTTTGGCTCAGGCTAGTGTTGAGGAGGGAAATCCAGAGAATTAGGGGGCACAGAGGAATCTTCAAGGCTTGGGGCTGTGCTGAAGTTTTTCCCTGGGAGTTCAAAATACTTCCTGTCTCCCCATTCATCATTCCCTTGTCCCTGCTGGTTGCCTTCTGCCTTCACAACATCACTCTTTGGGGGATGGAACTGCAAGCTAATAGACTCATAGAATCACAGGTTGTCAGTATTGGAAACCCCTCTACTGAGGGTCCACTTCAGCCTTCTCACCATATAGCTGGTGAAATTGAGGGCAGAGTAGAGGGAGGCTGTCAAGGTTTCCAAGACCCATCTGAGGAGTCCTTGTTGGAAGGTGTATAGGCAGATTGTGAAGACCACATTGAATTGTGTGAATGCCATTGGCCTCTACTCCAGGGGGACAGCTAGCTTGCTCTATTTGCAAGATCTCTAAGTTAGCCCTATCTACCACCACCACCCAGGAGCCCTGCAAACCACATCTCTGAGTTCAGCAACCCTAGCAGTGTTCCTCCTGCCCCCAGACCCCACTGAAAGACCCTGGCAGGGGAGTGTAGGAAAGCCTGCCATCCTGGAGTGTAGCCACAAGGCCAGAAAAGGGAGAGGGTCTGCAGTTTAGGGTCTAGTCCCGGTTTTGCCCCTGCTCTCTGTGTGATCCTGGAAAGTTCCCACCCCTCTCTGGACCTCAGTTTCCCCATTAACAAAATGATAGTGCCCAACTGGACTCAGAGGCCTCTGAACTGTCACACAGCTGTTTACAGGCAGTCCCCAAGTTCCAGACCATCCAGCTGACATTCAACTTGTACTTACAAATGAAAGCTATTACAGGTAATAGGTAAATGTACCTGTTCCAACTTACATACAGATTTAACTTAAAGAACAAATCTGTAGAATCTATTTCATTCGTAATCCAGGGACTGCCTATATCTGAATGCGTTAGAGGGGCAGAATCTGCACTCACCTTTAGCATTTCCTGCCTTGGCACACGCCAAGACCCCTATGTAATCCTGGGGTCCCCAGCCTACCCTCCAGGGAGAAATTGCTGTGATTTAAGGTTCCAGATTTCCTGGACCATTAGTGTCATGATACTTTATATCTGGACCTCGATTGCTTTTTAATTAAAAATGAATCCCTCCCAATCCCTGGTTTTATGTCCATCTCCGGAGCCTGTGGAGGCTCCCTACTCTGACTGAGCCTTTGTGTAGCCCTGGTTTCTGCTCTTTTGTTTTCTCCCTTGAATCCCCAACTCCCCTTGTTTTAGGAAGAGAAGGGTCTGGAATTCTTTACGGACACCTTCTTTGTGTTAGGTGCTGAGACCCCAAACTGCACACCACAAATGCCTAGCCCCTTATACTTTAAGGCATCTGTGAAGGACAGGAAAAAGGGATGGCCCAAACCAGGTATGTAACCAGCACTCACTTCCAGCCCAAGTAAAAGGTGAGGCAGGGACTGAAAGGAGAAACCCAGTGGGCAAGAACTATCAACTTCCCTGCTTGTCCTGGAGTTGGGGGACAGAGGGACGTTGTGTGCTTTGTACCTGAAATGTCATCTGAGGCTGGGGGACTAGAGAGGGTTTCTAGGGATAATGACTAGTTCTATTTTCTGCCCTGCTAAAGTTTGGTAAACAAAGATACAAGTTTTCTGGGGATCAAAGTGGAATGGAATGAAACGTAAATCATTTAGCAAGGACCAGTCCAAGGAGTCTGCTGCTAGCCAGGGTCAGGTGATCCAACAGAGTGTCTGCATGAGGCTGAAGGGAATATTGGAGGCATCAGCTGGGGCTGAGGGGAGGGCTGGAGAAGACATCATAGGAGGAGGCATCGTCCACGACAGTGAATTGTAGGTCAGAGGTTCTCAGTAAGGAAGGGATCACTGAAAACCCACAGGACACCCCAAAAAGAAAAATCTGACATTCGGAAAGTGGCACCTGAGAAGACCTCTCTGCCCCGCTTTCCCACCCCCACCCCCACCCCGCTGGATCCAGCAGCTCCAGGAAAGGCCCTATTGTTGTTTCGCTCTCCTCTCTACTCCCTATTCTGGACCTGCCTCTGGCAGAGGGCGGCATAAGGGTGAAAGGAAGAGGTGAGGAAATAGAGGAAGCCACTAAGCCCCTTCCCTCTCTCAGCAGCCGAATCTGGGAATGGGCCCGAGCTCAGGGAGGAAGAGCTTTAATTGGATATGAGATTAACATACTAGGGTCAGAAGGGGTGCACCTGTTATCGCTGAAAATGAGACCGTCCCTTACTACTGAACATAGAGCAGAGAGGCTGGGGTCCACCTTGGATGCCTTGTCAGAGATGGGGAGGGAGATCCAACAGGGTGGGTTTGAAAGATGGTGGTGAAGAAAATAGTTTTTTAATTTGAACATCAGTGAGTCCAGCCTGTTCCGTATACCAGTTGCACATTATTTCATTCAATCTCACAGCCAATTGAACTCCCAAATTACAGGTGAAAAAATGGAGGTTTAGAGAAATTCAATGACTAGTTCCAGGTTCCTTGATTCAGCCTTTGAATAGATTCTAACATCTGGGCAAAACTCTTTCTAGACTAGTTTTTCTTCTCAATCCCCAGATATTTGAAATTAAGGAGCTCAGTAAAGTATCACAAGAATGGAAAGCAAGTATCCAATGTACTCAATACTGATATGAAACCAATAGATGAACAACAACATGCCCACAAGAGAGAAAAACACAACTGCATTCTAATGAGGGGGAAGAGGCCGAGGCGTGCTACCACCTGAGGAGCACGATATAGGGGCGCATGGCACACCTCCTGGGTGAAAGGCTCAACTATAACTTGGACTTTACCTAACAAATGCAAGCAATGTAACCTAATTGTTTGTATCCTATATCAATCTGTAATAAAAAAAAAAAAAAGAAAGAAATTAAAGAGCTCAGGAATGGAGCCAAGGAATTTACATTTTTAACAAGTATCTGGGAGACTCTGGTATAGGCAGGTGGTCCAGGGACCATGTCCTGGGAGACACCACTGTCACTCTGGTGCCATTGTGCTAAGAATAACATAGCTCTGTGGTCCCCATCCCCTGGGCTGGGGGGGACCAGTACTGGTTGGAAGCCTGTTAGCAACTGAGCCACACAGCAGGAGGTGAACAATGGGTGGCTGAGTGAAGCTTTGCCTGTATTTTACAGCCACTCCTCGTCACTTCCATCACTGCCTGAGCTTGGCCTCCTGCCAGATCCTCTCCTCAGATCCCTATCTGTGGGAAAATTGTCTTCCATGAAATCCATCCCTGGTACCAAAGAGGTTGGGGACCACTGTTACAGATGACTGGGGCAGCTCCGGGCCATGAGGGCATCTTACTGTTAGAGAACTCTCTGGGCCCTCAGCCCATGGGGCCCTGGCATCCTTTCCTTCAGTTCTGTGACACCCCCCATCCCACCCACCCCTGCACGCCAGCCTGCTTGCGTATTGCCACCTCATCTGCAAACAGAAATTATAGCAGGTGCTCAATGTTTGCAGAGTGCATTTGCATTCAGGTCTTGTGGAGAGCCCGGAGGACACTCCTCTTGCTGCACATTCTCTGTGCCTTCCACTCCCCATCTATGTCTCACGAATGAACAAATAGCACGTGCCAAGAATGGTCCCCTACAATGGTGGGGCTCTGCAACCAGACTTCACAAGTTTGAATCCCAGCTCTGAAACTTCTCAGTCGTGTGGTTTGGGGCAAGTTACCTCTCTGTGTCTTTCAGTATCCTCATCTGAAACATGGGATAATTTTGTTGTCTATGTCATAAGGTGATAGGGAAGATTAATTGAGTTAGTAACTCAGCTATATGCTGTTGTGACATAGCTCACAGCAACTTCAAACTCTTGGGCTCAAGCATTCCTCTTGCTTTAACCTCCCAACTAGCTGGAACTACAGGTGTGCACAACCACAACCAGCTAGTTTTTTTCTTTTTCTTTCTTTTTTTTTT
Source organism: Loris lydekkerianus (assembly GCA_963574355.1). NCBI lineage: Eukaryota > Metazoa > Chordata > Mammalia > Primates > Lorisidae > Loris > Loris lydekkerianus. The sequence goes on along the minus strand of CAUYPK010048620.1, from coordinate 12,666 downwards.
TTTTTAGTAGAGACAGGGTGTTGCTCTTGCTTAGGCTGGTCTTAAACTCCTGAGCTCAAGCAATCTACCCACTTTGGCCTCCCAGTGTGCTCAGATTACTGGCATGAGCCACTGCGTCTGGGCTCATAAATGCTAGTTATTATTATAGTTGCCAATATTAGCAGCAGTGGTGTTACCTATGAGACTGAAGCACCCTAGGGCTCCTGGGCTGTGGGACCTGGAAGGATATGATATGTCTACACAGGCCAGTTCAAAAGTCAGGTTAGCTAGAGGATACTGGGGCAGAGGTCTCTGGGGAACCCTTGGCAATCCAGGAACAAGAAAGAACATATCTGGGTTGGGGTAAGCTCCAGAGAGAGCTAGGCCTTGGTGACAACAAGATGTGCCCATCTGTTGGGTCAATGGTTGGTGCCATATTGTCTGAAAGGCAAAGCAGAGACAAAATGATAGCACTTGTTGGGCACTTTTGTCTCCCTCAATCGCCACAGCAACCACCTTCAATAGAAGTATTTGCTCTTGTTGTTCTCATTGTAAAGAGGTAACTAGGACTAGGCTTGCTTTAGGTCACAGGGCTAGTGGCAGGTTTCTCATAACCAGCGAGGGTCCTCACAGCAGAGAAGCAGAAGGGGTGACGAGATGCCCCTGCAGGTCTCTGTGTGCTCCCTAGTACACCTCTGCAAGAGCCTGAGGGGTGGAGGGCAGCCCTGGCCATTCCTTCAGCTCATCCAGCCTAGCAGGCCTGGGAAAGTCACCATCTTCTGGGTCTCCCAGGCTGCAGGGCAGCAAGGTAGGCCGAGAGACTTATCTCAAAAGTCCAGTCCCATTGGTGAGCCCATTGGTGAGACTCTGAGCCCTTCAGTGAGCCCTCCAAGGTCAGGGGTCTCAGACTTGTAAACTGTCTGAAGTCACTTTATGGGGCTCCTAGAATTTCAGGGCCCATAAAACACCTGAGTTTGAACCCCTTCAGAGTTTTCATGTCTCCCAGGTGGGGGGCCAAAGTGAGAGGAGCAAAGAATTTCTGGAAGCAACACTTTGTGGGGCAGCTCTCCATGCCTGCCCTGGATGGGGCAGAGACTGATCTTCTAGGCATCTTATCTGTCCTTATAATCACCTGAATCAGGTGTGGGGGTCATTTGCTTCTTAATAAATTTTTTTTAAATTTTGTAACATTGTGTTATAGTCTTACCTTATAGAAAATGAAACTAAGACTCAGAGGGGTGAAAGTACTTAAAACATAAGTTGGCCCTGGGGAGGATAAAGAGGAGGAAAAAACCCACCCAGATTGACTATTCTGGGGACCACCCCCACCCGTGACTACAGAGGGAGGCTCTTATACCTAAGAAATTGTTTCTGAGGCTGATGTCCCACCTACTATACATGAAAGGAATAATGTAGACATGTTTTCATGCTGCAAAGTGGGGGAGAAATAGGAATTATTTTGGCATCGGAACAGTTTGATTGCAGCAGGACAGGAGAAGACACCGATTGACCCACCACCCCTCATGCAGCCACACAGCAAGCTGCTGGCAGGCTGGTGGGAACTGACAGGGGCCAGAAGGCAGCTGTCTGGCATGGAGGCCATAGACCAGCCTCCTCCAGACCATCAGAGGGGTCACCTTTCAGCAGCCAGATCTCAGGCCTGCAACACTTCCCTCCTCCTAATGCAAACCAGCTCTGGTCTGGGCAGCTCTGAAGAAAAATCTCAGAACTAGAGACACCCAGGTCCTCAGGAGGGAATCCTGGCCATGGCAGGCCTGGTCAACTGGACTCCAGGGAGTGATTTTCTTACCACTCCCTTAGTGGGGCATTTGCTCACTCCTCTTAGGGCAGCATCTTAATGTGGGTCCATCTGCCTGGGAGAAGATCCTTCTGACATTGGCTCAAATGTTTGCCTTCCTGCGCCTCCTTTGTACTGGGACACCACTCATTCATTTATTTATTCATTCCTTCAGCAAATATTTGTGAGTCCAGTTTGGGTGGAGCCTGTCTGCCATTCCCTCTGTCTGGACAACCTGTCTGTGATATAACTGCTTTGTGTCCCTTTGAGGCTGCCACCTGTGTTAGTGATCATTTCTTTCTCCACTCCACCTCCTTGCCACCTGGCTGTCCCTCTGAACTGTTAAAAGGACCCATGGGAAGCTGTCGACAGAATATAGGGCCAGAGCCCAAGGCTGGGCATGAGGGCCTGGGTTACAGGCCCAGCTCAGCCTCTGCTTCTCTTGTTTCCCTGTGATCTCCTCTGTACAGGGGGGATTTGAAGCAGATGATCTTGAGGATCACCTCTCCCTATCTCCCAGGCCCTGTGCAAAGACCACCTCTGGGCCTCTGGGCTTCCGACCTCAACTCAAATTCTTATAGTTCTTTTCTGGAAATGACTACCTCGTTATACCATTGTCTGTATGTGAGTCAAACCTGCCTTGGCAGAGCTCTGCAGGTTTATATTGTACCCGAGCTCCAACATGGGGCTGGGCCCACACAAGGGCTTGGTTAACATGGGCCTGAATCGAGGGAGGGGTGGCAACAGGAAGGGGCTGAACACACACTTCAGGAGTGAATGGTGAGGCTTGGACCCCAACCTTAGCATGCGTTTTCTCCGTGAACTTCAGCAAGTTTTTAACCTTCCCAAGTCTATTCGTCCACCTGTAAAATGGGGATAATACTCAGAGAGAGAGAAAATTATATAAATAAGTTTCATGTATTGTAGATACTCAATAAATAGCTATTATCATATTATTTTATATTGCCCGTGTAAGGCCAGGGGTTTCTGGACCTTACAGAGGTTATCTGTGTACTCTATGGGAATATGCCCATAGATTGTAATTGTATTTGAATTACCCGTGTTTCCAGCCTGTCATATTGGGCTCCTAACCACGCACAGCAGGCTTCAAGGATTCCACATGGTGGTGGTGGTAGAAGGCCCCTGGAACACCCTGTTGTTGGAGACCTGGAGGCTGGCAAGGGCAGGCTCTAGGTGGGGGTGAGGGGCAGGCTGCCTGCCAAGGTAGGGCAGGCTTGATTGCTTCCAACCCACCCTCTTGGCCTGGCCCAATTAAAAGTTTCTGCCCCACTAGACTTGAAGCCCTGGGCTGAGGAACTCATGGGAGCGCGGAGGCCCTAGCTTGGGATGGGCTCTGCACACAGAGGCCTCTTTCCTTTCCCGGTCAATTCGGTTCATTCTCCATCCTTTCCTGAGTATCTACCGTGTGGCATACCCTGGCTGGGGATTTTGTATGTTATCTCACTGACTCTTCACAGACTTGCAAGGCAGGGATCACAGTTCCTATTTTTGAGATGCAGCTCAGAGAGGCAAAATGAGGGGAAATGCCCAACGTTACATAGCTGGAAGGCAGCAAAGCCAAGATTTGAACCTAAGTGTGCTCCTGCCAGGGCCCTGTGATGGTTGACCACACAGGACATCCTTCTCTCCCTCTTCCCTTCCTTACCCCCCTCTGTCTGTAAATGTGTAGTGAGAACTTGTGCTGTCTGGGAATCATAGGAAATAGAATTTACCAGAAGTTCTAAATGTATTTATAGGGCACAAACGTGTAGTATCACAAGGAAGTACATTTGTGTCTCAAGTTGCACATTTTATTCGAGCTGGTGACTGGGAAGAGCAGATCTGGTGGGGAAAACAGACAAGGGACTGGTAATTATTCTGTGAGACAGAGCAAGACAGAATTGCGAGGAGTGCTGGGCTAAGGAAGAGCACATATTTGGAAGGCCTTTCATTCAATAAACTTTTATTAAACCATTAGATCAATTTATCTCTAACTCACCTAATTCCGTAAGTGAGGTGACCTATAGACACATATAAGGTACAACCAGTTTTCAAAAGAGAAGGGACAATCAGGACAGAAAAAAACACAAGGCTGCAAGGGGTGATATTAGCTTACAAAGTGCCTGCTGGGAAGCTGCCTGCTGACCAAACGTGAGCCTCAGACAAGCGCTAAGCTGCCTGTGAGCTGCCTAGGACCCACCAAAGCAGGAAGCACACCTGAGGTTTCCATCAAGTTGTCAGCATTGCGTCGTATTTTCCAGGTGAACTCTTATGCAGAATCCCAATTCATCTATCAGATGAAGGAAAGGTGCTCTGGCTGAGGGGAACTGGCAGAGGATTGGAACCCCAACTCTCAGCCTTTCCTTGACCATCCTGGCTGAGAACCACCACCCTATATTCTTCTTTGTCCATCAGATAAAAAATGAAGGCAGCTAGGGGAGACCCAGGTGGTGCTGACACTGAGCCTGATTCACACCAGGATCCTGCTGGACTCTGCAGACAGATGAGTCAGACAGGTCCTGGCATGGGAGCCTCTCTCTAGGTGGGAGAGACAGAGCACTGGCTGGCTGAGCCAGACTCAGGAGCGGCCAGAATTGATCTTGCATTTGTACCTGTAGCTGCCTCCATGTGTCTGTTTACATGAATTAGAAAATGGGGAGAGGAAATTGGGTTCCACAGTGGGAGGAGAGAATTGACTAGAGTTCTGGCTGGATTAAGAGGTCCAAGGGCAGAAATTCCAAACATTTACCGAGCATTTACTATGTGCTAGGCAAGATTGGTTCAGTTTCGAAGTGCCTGAAACTTATAATTTTGGGAGTCCTCTTTGTGAAGAAAAAACAAAATAAAAATTAAAAATCAAGTATAAAAAAGCAAATATTTATTTAGAATGAGAAAAATCATAACCAATTACAATTTTCAACAGCCAAAATACATCATAAACACCCCCAAGTTTAGAAAAATAACATATTTTTCTTAAGTGCCAGAAATATCTGTATAATACATTTTTCTTTCTTTTTTTTTTTTGCAGTTTTGGCTGGGGCCAGGCTTGAACCTGCCACCCCCAGTATATGGGGTCAGCACCCTAGTCCTTGAGCCATAGGTGCCATCCAATACATTTTTCTTATAAATTTGAATTATATACACTCTGCTTTCTCTCCTTATGTTACAGTAAGTCCTTCCTTCTTTCCTTCCTTCCTTCTTTCCTTCCTTCCTTCCTTCCTTCCTTCCTTCCTTCCTTCCTTCCTTCCTTCTTTCCTTCCTCCCTCCCTTCCTCTCTTACTCTTTCCCTTCTCCTTCCTTCCTTCCTTCCTTCCTTCCTTCCTTCCTTCCTTCCTTCCTCTCTCCCTTCCCTTCCATTCCCTTCCCTTTCCTTCTTTCCTTCCTCCCTCCTCACATTTTCTTGGAGATATACCGAACACAAGCCTCGTAGAACTCATTTTCTTCATTTTAAGCGTTCTGTAGCAGAAGTATCCAGACTGTGGTTGATACATATTCTTGGAGAAATATGTTTCCAGGTCATCAATATTATTATGTTGTCTTTTTAAAAAGTAACCTTTCTGGGAATAAATCCTTGGTTAAAGTCAAAATGTTGCTTTGTCAATCACCTGTCTCCTATTTTACAAAATAATTAAAATGATTCTGCTGGGAAAAAAGTCCTTTTTGAGTCATTTGTTTTCCTGTCTTTCTTTTCAATATCACCAAAGAAGGAACTAATCAAGCTGTTAGTAATTAGACCACTAAAAGTGATGACTGATGGCAAACCATTGTGTCATTTTCGGACATGACTAAGACAGAGTTCAGAGCGCTGAACGGTATCACTATGACAGAACTCCTGACGTGCTTGACTCTGTGTGTGGACGTCCAGAGTGGTCATAGCCAGAGAATGATTCTGGACATTGGCTGATTCAGGCAGCTAAGTATCACCTAGTCCAAGGTACAGAAACACAATTTAGATTTTTTGTTGTTGTTGTTGTTTGTTTGTTTGAGACAGAGCCTCAAGCTGTCACTCTGGGTAGAGTGCTATGACATCACAGCTCACAGCAACCTCCAACTCCTGGGCTCAAGCGATTCTCCTGCCTCCATCTTCAGAGTAGCTGGAACTACAGGCGCCCGCCACAATGCCTGGCTACTTTTTTGGTTGGAGCTGGCATTGTTGTTTGGTTGCCCGGGCTGGATTCGAACCCGCCAGCTCAGGTATATGTGGCTGGTGCCTTAGCCGCTTGAGCCACAGGTGCCGAGCCAGAAACACAATTTAAAATAAATCCTAATGTTGGTCATTAGGGTATGCCAATCCAGTTAATGTTTCATTTTTATGTTTAAGATTTATTAAAATTTATATTTTAGTGTGGTCAAATTTCAACACCAGTCATTGCAGTAAATCAATCCAGACTATTTTATAACTTAGAAATACCAGTCATGAATAATTTTTACAAGTCAGCTTTCAAACGTTGTAGTAGAGATGTAATGAAGTGATTAATAAAATAACTTTAAGTATAAAATAGATTATATTGGGATAAAACATGGAATGGGATTACATTAAAGGGAAAAAGATACAACATAAAATTCCCGACTTCTAAAAGAAATGCTACCACGTTACAGAGGATAGGAGATGACTTTGGCATTTAGGCTGTTTTGAAAAGATTTCAAAGAAAAATGTAGCAGTTTGCTGTTTTAAATGTTTAATCATTCTGGAAATTTCATCCTTTGTGATGCTCTAAATTTGGTGAAATAATATTATTTATCAACTGGAAAATATACAAAATAGTATATATATTCTCAAAATCCTTCTAATATAAAACAAACACTGAGCAAAAGCTGCTCTGTACTATTGCTTTGTATTATTATTATTATTATTTTACAACAATTTAAGACAACCTAAACCTTTAATCAGATGATCTAGTTATCTGGAGCCACATCTTACTCGTTCAATTTAATTACCCAAATTAACAACCCTCATCTGTATCAGATTTTTCCAGATGACTCCAGACAGAATCATACATATACATCATATTCCTGAACATTTAAAAAACAAAAGTCCTTTTCTTCTAATACTGCTGGTTCCTAAACCTTGCCATGGATTGTGCATAATGGCTTACATTTGTAATTCTTTTTCTTTTTTTTTTTTATTAAGTCATTTGTACATAGATCATGAATACATTTATGCCCTTGTGGAATTCAATGTGTTGATTATTTGTACAAATTGGAGTACTTATATCCTACTAATCAACATAGCTTTCACCTCATTTACCCTTGACTTGTGAATGGATTAATAAATTATGGTCTATGTATACCATGGAATAGTATGCAGCATTTAAAAAAAAATGGAGACTTTACTGCTTTGTATTATTTTTTTGTATGTCCTGCTGTGGTCTTTTTTAAAGACAGTTTATCATTTTCTTACGGATTGCAAAGTTTCTCTATCATTTGAAATTTGATATTTCAAATTTCCATATTATTAATAATATTGGTTTGTTTCAGGAACCAATAGTTTAAATGGGTCCATTTATTTTTCAGAAATGAACAAATAGCCCCATTGCTGATTGCTGTTTTATTTTTAGTCTTGGTATCTAATAAATCAAGTTTTACTTCTTCACTTTTCTCCAAATCTTTTTGACCATACTTTATTCATTCATGAAAATATTCAAACTGGCTTATCAATTTGTGTAAAATACATAGTAGTCAAAATTTTGACTGAATTCTAAATGCCTTTTGGGAACAATTTAACTCTAATATATACTTAATTTTTCCCTCAGTAGACATAATTTACCATTTCCTTTAGTTAATTTACTTGTATGTCCTTAAATAATATATTATATTTTTCTTCATAGTGTTTTTTAACCTCATTTATTTGATTTATTCCTCTAAATTTTAGCATTTTGAAGGTGTTATGAGTCAGGCTTTTAAAAGATTGATATCGGTTACTGGGATATGAATTTTGTTGACTAATAGTCTTTCAGCAATCTTTTTTTAGGACTGGATTTCATTGTGTTATCCAGGTTAGAGTGCCATGTCCTCAACTTAGCCCATGGCAACTTCAAATTCCTGGGCTCAAGTGATCCTCCTACCTTAGCCTCCCAAGTAGCTGAGACTACAGGTGCTCACCAGGATACATAGCTAATACATAGCTAATTTTTGTAATTTCCAGGCTACATAGCTAATTTTTGTAATTTCCATGTAGATGAGAGTCTCACTCTTGCTCAGGCTGGTCTAAAACTCTTGAGTTCTCCACCCCACCTCAGCCTTCCAGGAGGCTGGGATTACAGGCATGAGACCCTACACCTGGTCTCAGCAATCTTAACTGTCAATAAGTAACAACATTGGTTACTCCATGTCTTATTTTGAATCATCTTCATTTCTATAGATTATCTGAGTTTTCTCTATACAAAATCATATTGTTGCAAAACAATTTGATTGATTTTCCATTTTTAGGCTTTTTTTATTGTTTTATTTTATTGGTTAAAATCTCTAATTCATTGTTTATCACTGGAGTTAGCAAACTACACAGGGGCCTATCTTGTAAATGAGTTTTGATGAAACACAGCCACATGCTTTTATTTACATACCGTCTATGGGTAGATTACAGTAATAGAAAAGAACCCATTTCCAATACCCGAAAGTTGAGAATTTTGAGAGCAAGCAGAAGCAGGGTAACAGTGTCAATCTTCACAGCCAAGTGTCCTGCCAGGTCCCTGCCACCAGCCCCTAACGTTGATTTTCACCCAGATACAGAGAAGATTCCTGGCTTTGTCCATATGCCTTGGTTAGGACGTGGAGTCCTCAGATGATTTGTCACGATGCAAAGGTGCATGGCAGATACTAGGCAGAAGCTGTCATCAGTTGAGTCTTAGTACATGGCCTGCTTCAAGATCCTTGCAAGTCTCCCACCATGTTAAAAAGGAGAAGTCATCAGAAGAACATGGACTAAAAGGTGATAGAATTCAAGGAGTGAAATTAGCAATGACAGTGAAGAAAAAAGACCTTGGAGGGAAAAATAATCAACAGACATTCTTATAACAGACATTATAGCCCAAGATTGGGCTTTAATCTTGAGCCTTATAGCCCAAGATTAAAAAATTCAGGGTAAATGGTACCTCTGCAATTGCTAATGTAAACAAAAGAGAAAATACTGAATCAAAAAATTAATACAATGGCTGACTTTACTATTTTCTCAGATTAGAAGATCAGAAAAGCAGGGACACTTGAGAGAAAATATGACACAAAGACCAGGGCAGACGACCCAATGTTGTGTGACTAGGCTTGGTAAGAAGGATAAGAGAACATGGACAGGGAATGATCAGCTGAAGATGATTTCACGGATTGAAGAAAAATCTGATTCTGTTATTCAAAAGTATATGCTAACTTATGGGCAGAATGTTTGAAAAAAAAAATAGCTGTAACAGAATACATCCATGGCGTTTCCGAATATAATGAAAACTTATAAAAGTAATAGAGAGAAATATAATAACGTCTAAGCAAAGGAGAATCAGATGCACAAGTATCTTTTCATATAAAACAAGAAAAATTAATGCTGTAATAAAATAGAGCAACATTTACTGAAAACAAAAGTAGATTATAAAGATGGAATTATAATTCTGAGATACTGTTATGTTTGAGAAACAAGGAAATGGAAATGTATCTCCAAGCATACAAATACTAAGACATTTTCAATGTGATATCACTCTCAGTAAATAAACAGACAAACAATATTGCAGACTTTAAAATGCATACTTGAAGAAATTGAAGGTAGGTATGGGGGCTCATAGTTGTAATCCTGGGAGGCAGAGAAAGGACAGCCTTGGGGAGAGGTTGAGCAGGAGTGTGGAGAACTTTGGGCATTGTCTAGGACCCCAGACTGAGCCACTGAGCTGGATGAAGCTAATAGTGTTTGGCTGTGGGCCACAGGGAGCCATTGTGAGAGAACTGCCCCACCAAGCTCCGCCCTCAGGGTTGCAGAGCAAGGATTGGGTGGAAGCAAGTAACCTAGTGACTGAGCAGCCTAAAGACAGGAACTGAGCTGCCTTACAGTCCACCCTCAAGGGCAGAGTGAGTCTGGTTTTGGCACACTGGAGTCTTGGGCTGTTGCCCTGGGTAGAGTGCCGTAGCATCACAGCTCATAGCAACTTCATGGGCTTGGCGCCTCCTGGATCTCCATAAGAGCTGCACCATGACCCCTTACATGCCACCCGCGCCCACCAGGCCACCGCATGCCCTGACCAAGAACTACGGGAACCGCACAACCCTGCATCCTCCTTCCTGTATGCTCCCTACCTCCAAACAGGCCTGCTCATCTGGCCAGGGACTCTCAGGTAGCCGCGTGCCCTCTGGAGCCTTCCCTGCCTCTGCGCAGAGCCCTTCTCCTGGCCAGAGACTGCTGGAGCCTTGGGCTCTCTGTGCCAAAGTCACTGGGCGCCAGGCACTCCAAGAACCATGCGCAACAACTCCGGCCCTGTTGCTACATCCAGGTGTGTCATACTCCAGAGCTGCTTCCACAACACAAAATCCCTGGCTGGGGCAACCCCATAGGAGCTACACAGGGTCACTCCCTACAAAGATCCATCAACAATAGAGTGATCCCGCTGGGGTCTAATCTTGGAGAGACACCTCCCCAACTCTGAGGATGGCCCGAGGCAATGGTGAAAAACAATAATGAGGTGAAATCAACAGAAAAACTCTGGCAATATGAATAATCAGAGATCAACTCCCCCAAGAATCAATGGGGCAGACACAGCACAAGACCCCATTCACAAACAAATAGCTGAGATGTCAGAAATCGAATTCAGATTCTGGATAGGAAATAAGATCGAATTAGAATTCTAAACAGTAACCCAAAAGATATCTCAAGAAATCAATGAATTCAAAGACAAAATGACCAAAGATTTTGACACATTGAGACAAGAAGTTGCAGACCTCAAAGATTTGAGAAACACAGTAGAAACCCTTAGTTATGGAATGGAGCAAGCAGAAGAAAGGATTTCTGACATTAAAGACAAAGCTTTTGAATGCTCCCAAACTCTCAAAGAGAAAGAGAAATGGAGGGCAAAAACAGATTACTCTCTCAGAGAGCTCTGGGATAATTTGAAGAAAACCAATATTTATCTTAAAGGAATCTCCAAACTCTATGAAGTGGCTTCACAAGGCACAGAGTCTCTTCTCCATGAGATTCTGAAGGAGAACTTTCCAGACTTGCCAAGAAATTCTGAAATTCAGATAGCAGACAGTTTCAGAACTCCAGCATGACTGAATCCAAATAAGACATCCCCCAGACACATCATAATCAATTTCACTAAAGTTAATATGAAGGAGAAAATTCTGAAAACAGCCAGATGAAAGAAAATCATCACCTATAAGGAGAAGAATATTAGAATAACTGAAGATCTCTCTGCTGAAACCTTTCAAGCTAGAAGAGGATGGTCATCGATGTTTAATCTCCTAAAACAAAATAACTTTCAACCCAGCTAAACTGAATTTCATTTATGATGAAATACTTCAATGACATTCACATGTTGAAGAAATTTGCCATAATTAAACCAGCCCTCCAGGATATTCTTAGACCTATCCTCCATAAAGTCCAGCGTAATCCTCTACCACAAAATAAACCCACCCAGAAACTTTTGATCAGATTCCAACTTCCACAGTTGCAAAAGGATTAAAAATGTCTACCGGATTCTCAAAAGGCTTATCAATATTAACAATTAATGTGAATGGTTTAATTGTCCTCTAAAGGGGCACAAGTTAGCTGAATGGATACAAAAACTCAAGCCAGATATCTGTTGCATACAAGAATTGCATCTTACATTAAAAGACAAATATACACTCAAGGTGAAGGGATATCATCTATACTCCAGGCAAATGGAAAGCAGAAAAAAGCAGGCATTGCAATCCTATTCGCAGATGCAATAGGCTTTAAACCAAGTGAAATAAGGAAGGATAAAGATGGACAATTCATATTTATTAAAGGTAATACTCAATATGATGAGATTTCAAACATTAATATTTATGCACCCAACCAGAATGCACCTCAATTTATAAGAGAAACTCCAAGAGACATGAGCAATTTGATTTTCTCCAGTTCCATAGTAGTTGGAGATTTTAACACCCCTTTAGCAGTAATGGATAGATCCTCCAAAAAGAAGCTAAGCAATGAAATTTTAGATTTAAACTTAACTATTCAACATCTGGAATTAACAGACACCTACAGAATATTTCATCACAACAATACTGAATACACATTCTTCTCATCAGTCCACAGAACATACTCCACAATCTACCACATCTGAGGCCACAAATATAACCTCAGAAAATTTTAAAAAATAGAAATTATTCCTTGCATCTTCTCAGACCATCATGGAATAAAAGTTGAACTCAAAAACAATAGGAACATGCATACCCATACAAAAACTTGGAAGCTAAACAACCTTGTGCTGAAGGATAGATGGGTTATAGATGAGATTAGGAAGGAAATCACCAAATTTTTGGAACAAAACAACAATCAAGACATTAATTACCAGAACATCTGGGATATTGCAAAGGCAGTTCTAAGAGGAAAATTTATAGCACTGCAAGCCTTCCTCAAGAAAACAGAAAGAGAGGAAGGTTAATAACTTAATGGGACATCTCAAGCAACTGGAGAAGGAATAACACTCCACCCCCAAACTCAGCAGAAGAAAAGAAATAACTGAAATCAGAGAAGAATAAAATGAAATTGAAAACAAAAGAATTATACAACAGACCAATCAATTTAAAAGTTGGTGTTTCAAAAAGATCAATAAAATAGATAAACCTTTGGCCAACCTAACCAGGAAAAAAAGAGTAAAATCCCTAATTTCATCAATCAGAAATGGTAAAGATGAAATAATGACAGACTCCTCAGAAATTCAAAAAATCCTTAA
>CAUYPK010048618.1:0-54261 GCA_963574355.1 Loris lydekkerianus | reverse complement strand
TCATGGGGTACAATGTGCTGGTTTTATATACAATTTGAAATATTTTCATCAAACTGGTTAACATAGCCTTCATGGCATTTTCTTAGTTACTGTGTTAAGACATTTATATTCTACATTTAGTAAGTTTCACATGTACCCTTGTAAGATGCAACATAGGTGTGGTCCCACCAATTACCCTCCCTCCCCTCCCCTGCCTTTCCCCTTTCCCCACATTCTTGGGCTATAATTGGGTTATGGCTTTCATATGAAAGCTATAAATTGGTTTCATAATAGGGCTGAGTCCATTGGATACTTTTTCTTCCATTCTTGAGATACTTTGCTAAAAAGAATATATTTCAGCTCCATCCATGTAAACATGAAAGAGGTAAAGTCTCCATCTTTCTTTAAGGCTGCATAATATTCCATGGTGTACATATACCACAATTTATTAATCCATTCGTGGGTCGATGGGCACTTGGGCTTCTTCCATGATTTTCTTTTTTTTTTATTGAGACAGAATCTCACTCCGTAGGAGTGAGAGGAGACAGAATGTTGCCCTCCGTAGAGTGTCATAGTGTCACAGCTCACAGCAACTTCCAACTCTTGGGTTTAAGCGATTCTCTTGCCTCAGCCTCCCAAGTAGCTGGGACTACAGGCACCTGCCACAATGCCTGGCTATTTTTTTTATTTTTTTATTTTGCTGCAGTTGTAGTTGTTTAGCAGGTCTGGCTGGGTTCAAACCCGCCAGCCCCAGCATATGTGGCTGGCGCCCTAACAACTGAGCTATGGGCGCCTAGCCTCAAACTCTTGTGGTCAAGTGATTCTTTGGCCTCAGCCTCCCATGTAGCTGGGACTATAGGCACCAGCCACAATGCTGGGCTATTTTTAGAGATGGTCTCTGTCTTGCTCAGGCTGGTCTCAAACCTGTGAGGTCGAGCAATCCACCTGCTTGGGTCTCCCAGAGTGCTAGGATTACAGGCCTGAGTCATTGAGCCCAGCCTCATCAATTATTTTCTTAAAGTGACAGAATCACATGGTCCATTTGTTGAGAAAACACCTATCAAATACACAAGTCTGAATATAGTCATTCTTTTTATTTAATTTTAATTTATATATGTATATAGATATATATATTTTTTTTTTTTTTGAGACAGAGTCTCACTGTCACCCTCTGTAAACTACTGTGGTGTCACAGCTCACAGCAACCTCAAACCGTTGGGCTTAAGTGATTCTCTTGCCTCATCCTCCCAAGTAGCTGGGACTACAGGTGCCTGCCACAATTCCCAGCTATTTTTTGTTGCAGCGGTCATTATTGTTTGGCTGGCCCTTGGTGTGTGTGGCTGGTACTGTAACCACAGTGCTATGAGCACCGAGCCACTATATAAACAGCTAGTTTTACTATTTTTAGTAGAGACGAGGTCTCACTCTTGTTCTCAGGCTGGTCTTGAACTCCTGAACTCAAGCAATCTATCCACCTCGGTCTCCCAGGGTGCTAAGATTATAGGCACGAGCCACCACTCCCAACTTAAATTCCTTATTTTTGACTAGAATAACTCCATTTTGTACAGATGTAACTTTACCATATGTTAGCCTACATATTCAATATAATAACATATGAAAGAAAGTAAACAGGATTTTTTATTCATAAAAATGACTTTAAAGTATATTGGAAGTAGCACATGATAGTAGTAAGGAAATACTAGAAATAAGAAAGCTGGCTACTACTACTAAAGAGGGAAGTTATTATAAAGCTACAATTATTAAAAACATGAAACTGATCAAGAATAAGCAAATAAATGAATGGAACAAAGTCCAGAAATACTTAAGTATATATTTAAAAGTGTATGTGGAGGGCGGGTGGGAGGAAAAAAAGTGTATGTGGAGTTTTCACTATCTTTATAATATATTTCTGTAACATCTAAATTTTCTAAAATGTTATTCAGGGCTTGGCACCTGTAGCTCAGTGAGTAGAGTGCTGGCCACAAACACCAAGGCTGGTGGATTCGAGCCCAGCCGGGGCCTGCTAAACAACAATGACAACTGCAACCAAAAAATACCTGGGTGTTGTGGCGGGCGCCTGTAGTTCCAGCTACTCAGGATGCTGAGGCAAGAGAATTGCTTAAGCCCAAGAGTTTGAGGTTGCTGTGAGCTGTGATGCAACGGCACTCTACCAAGGGTGACACAGTTGAGACTCTGTCTCAATAAATAAATAAATAAAATTATATTCAGGAAAAATAGAAATAGTTAAGCAAATCAAGTTAGAGAAATTGTTTAAATCCCGTTTTACATTGCTGTAACAGAATACCATAGGCGAGGTAATTGATAAAGAAAAGAAATTTATTTAGCTCATGGTTCTGGAAGCCAGAAAGTCCAAGGGCTTAGTGCTAGCATATGCTCAGCATTTGGTGAGGACCTTATTGCTGCATCATTTCATAGTGGAGGGTGTCAGGACAAGTGAGTGCTAGAGAGCGCCACCCAAAGAGAACCAAACTCATCCTTTCATCATCGGGCACCTGCTCCCACAATAGCAGCACTCATCCATTCATGAGGGCAGAGTCCTCATGGCCTAATTGCCTCTTTTTTTTTTTTTTTTTTTTTTTTTTGAGGCAGAGTCTTAAGCTGTCGCCCTGGGTAGAGTGCCATGGCATCATCACAGCTCACAGCAACCTCCAACTCTTAGGCTCAAGCGAGCCTCTTGCCTCAGTTTTTCCTATTTTTAATAGAGATGGGGGGGGAGGTCGCACTCTTGCTCAAGCTGGTCTTGAATCCAGGAGTTCAAGCAATCCACCTGCCTCGGCCTCCCAGACTGCTAGGATTACAGGCATTACCCTAATTGCCTTTTAATGATCCCACAGCTTAGCACTGCTGCACTGGGGGTTAAGTTTCCAACACATGAACTTTGGAGGACACATAGCAGAAACACTGGCAGAAAATAAACCTTTACTTCCCTTTAGTCAAGTTCTTGAAGTTATGATTCGCTAAACCTGATTCCAGCTAGTGACAGACAGCATTTTGTGATGCAGTCATTACAGAAATTGTTGTGGCAGATTATTAATAAATGTTTGCTTTTTTATCAGATAAGTACAAATATTCTACCTTGTTAAAACTATACCGGCTGGGCTCAGTGGCTCACACCTGTGACCCTAGGACTCTGAGTGGCCGAGGCAGGTGGATTTCTTGAGCTCAGGAGTTTAAGACCAGCCTAAGCAAGAGTGAGTGAGACCCCATCTCTTAAAAAAAAACATTAGCCGTGCATTGTGGCAGGCACCTGTAGTCCCAGCTACTTGGGAAACTGAGACAAGAGGATCAATTGAACCTAAGAATTTGAGGTTGCTGTGAGCTATGACGCCACAATACTCTACTGAGGGTGACAAAGTGAGACTCTGTCTCAAAACAAAACAAACAAAAAAACTATACTGCTAATGAGCTCCAGTGGGGACTAGTCTAAATGTTAACTACATGTGCCAACTATTCTGGTTGGACCATGTTTAAGAACTGTATTTAAGAAAGAACAAAAAAATATAAATTTTTTTTATAAAGTCAATGACAAATAAGGAAATGACAAATTATAAAGTCAATGACAAATAAGGAAATGAGCCATTCATTCATCCATATCTGCTGTAGACAACATGTCCCTTGAGGACAGATAAAGCCATTTAACTCTGCCATATTCCAAATATAAAGCTTTGGAACTGACTAAAAGCTGGAGGGTTGCCTGAGTTGACTCCTGAGTCTGAGGACAGCACCTTCTCCTGGCTTCCCCTAGTACCCACACAGGAAGTAGCAATGATGTCAGCATGGTAGAATCCAGTTAGCCAAAATTTTTCTTTTGCCTTAGAAGGGTGTTTTTCAACCTTTTTTTTCGAGACAGAGTCTCACTATGTTGCCCTGGGTAGAGTGCCGTGGCATCACAGCTCACAGCAACCTCAGACTCTTGGGCTTAAACGATTCTCTTGCCTCAGCCTCCCAAGTAGCTGGGACTACAGGCGCCCGCCACAATGCCCAGCTATTTTTCTGTTGTAGTTGTCATTGTTGTGTAGCTGGCCTGCTAGTCATTACAGAAATTGTTGTGGTAGATTATTAGTACTAGTAATAATAGTACCCAGCCTTGGTGTATGTGGTGAGCACCATAACTACTATGCTATGGGCGCTGAGCCTCAAGTTTTGTTTTTTTTTTAATCTCA
Organism: Loris lydekkerianus; assembly: GCA_963574355.1. NCBI lineage: Eukaryota > Metazoa > Chordata > Mammalia > Primates > Lorisidae > Loris > Loris lydekkerianus. Next base: position 50,098 of record CAUYPK010048618.1, on the reverse strand, counting down.
TAGCACACTTGAACCTATAGTTAAACTTCTATGGCACACTTCAGTTATGTTGATTCCCCCCCCCCCAAAAAAAAAAAGAGTAAAAAAAGAATATATATATTTACTGTGCTTTGAACATTTTTTTTTTGAGTCTCACTCTGTGCCCTGGGTAGAGTGCCATGATATTATAGCTCACTGCAACTTCAAACTCTTGGGTTCAAGCGACCTTCTTGCCCTAGCCTCCTGAGTAGCTGGGATTACAGGTGCCTACCATACCACCTGGCTAATTTTTTCTATTTTTAGTAGAGATAGGGTCTCACTCTTGCAACTCCAGAGCTCAAGCAATCCATCTGCCTCTGCCTCCCAGAATGCTACGATTACAGGCGTAAACCACCCCACCTGGCCTATGCTTTGAACTTCTTTTGAAAATAATTTAATTAATGAGCTTTAAAACTTTTCCGGGCATAGAGATTGAAAATCACTGCCTTAGAACATAAGCCCAGGCTGGGCATGGTAGCTCACGCCTGTTACCCTAGCACTCTAGGAGGCCAAAGCAAGAGGATTGCCTAAGCTCAGGAGTTAAAGACCAGCCTGAGCTAGAATGAGACCCCCATCTCTAAAAATAGCCAGGTATTGTGGTGGGCACAGTAGTAGTCCCAGCTACTTGGGAGACTGAGGCAAGAGGATCACTTGAGCCCAAGAGTCTGAGATTGCTATGAGCTTATGACGCCACAGCACTCTACCCAGCATGACAGAGACTTGTCTCAAAAAATAAAAAAAAGAAGTAACCCCATGATTTCTATATGCATTATGACTACAATCCCTCTTTGAATCACAATATTTTAACAACACAGAAACACCTATAACAGGAACAGCTAAAATATTTAAATATGCACCAAAAATTAGAAATATCTGCACAGTGAAAAACAAGACTGAAGTAAAAATAGTAATACTGGACTACTGAAATTATTCCTAAGAAATCAGAGAGCAAACAATCATTTTAATTCACTTAAAGCAAAACATCAAGACACTTATTTATTTATTTATTTTTGAGATATAGTCTCATTAGAGTTCGGACTCTTGGGCTCAAGTGATCCTCCTGCTTCAACCTCCCAAGTAGCTGGGACTACAGGTACTCGCCACAATGCCCGGCTATTTTTAGAGACCGGGTCTTGCTTGAGACTGGTCTCAAACTCCTGAGCTCAAGCATTCCATCCGCCTGGGCCTCCCAGAGTGCTAGAATTATAGGCATGAGCTACTGAGCCCAGCCAAGACACCAGTTTATAAACGGACACAGGACATGAAGTAATGACTGACACATAGGAAACAATTTGGTTTTACTTGTAAATTTAAAATACTGAAATTAAAAATAACTTTGGGCCAGACGTGGTGGCTCATGCCAGTAATCCTAGAACTCTGGGAGGACAAAGTGGGAGGATTACTTGAGCACAGGAGTTTAAGACCAGCCTAAGGAAGAAGTAGACCCATTCCTACTAAAATTGAAAAATTAGGGTGGCGCCTGTGGCTCAGTGAGTAGGGCGCCGTTCCCATATACCAAAGGTGGCAGGTTCAAACCCAGCCCCGGCCGAACTGCAATCAAAAAATAGCCCGGCGTTGTGGCGGGCGCCTGTAGTCCCAGCTGCTCAGGAGGCTGAGGCAGGAGAATCGCGGAAGCCCAAGAGCTGGAGGTTGCTGTGAGTCCTGTGACGTCACGGCACTCCACCGAGGGTGGTAAAGTGAGACTCTGTCTCTACAAAAAATAAATAAATAAAATAAAAATGAAAAATTAGCTAATGGTCATGGTGGGTATCTGTAGTCCCAGCTACTCGGGAAGCTGAGGCAGGAGATTGCTCTTGTAGGAGTTTGAGATTGCTATAAGCTATACTGTACTCTATTCCAGGCAACAGAGCAAGACCCTGTTTCAAAAATAAACCCATAAAAATAAACAGAAATAAAAAGGCTCTGAAGTAGCATTTCAGGCTTATTAAGTTAATAACCAAAAATGTTATTTTGGGGCAAAAGTGATATATACACACTACTTTTGGATATTTTGGTCAGGATTTTTAGTTGCAAGTAACAGAAACTCATTCAAATTATATGCATAGTAACTATGAATTGTTATATGATTGTATAATAATTATGAATTATTTAATAATACTAAGAGTATAAATCATACCACCTTTCTTATTTTCTTTTCTTTCTTTTTTTGTAGTTTTTGGCCAGGGCTAGATTTGAACCCGCCACCTCCAGCATATGGGCCCGGTGCCCTACTCCTTTGAGTTACAGGTGCCGCCCCTCTTATTTTCTTGAAAGAAATTAAAATTGGCTATCACCCATCCTTACAGTAATTGCTGGAAAGTACAAAAATAGTCTCTTTGAGCCATGCATGGTGAGCCATGCCTGGTGGCTCACATCTATAATCCCACCACTTTGGGAGGCTGAGGTGGGATGATCACTTGAGGGCAGGAGTTCAAGACCAGCCTTAGGAAGATAGTAAGACCCTGTCTCTGCAAAAATAATAGAAAATTAGGCCAGTGTGGTGCCTGTAGTCCCAACTACTTAGAGGACTGATGTTAAAGGATCACTTGAGCCTATGAGTTTAAAGTTGTAGTGAGGTATATTGATGCCACGGTACCCTAGCCTAAGTAATAGAGCAAAAAAAAAAAAAAAAAAAAAAAAGGTAACAATATCAAAAACTCATTGAGTAAATAATATAAATAAATATTGACTAAATAAAAAATACTGTTTAGTTTAAAGTAAGACAGAATTTTAAAAATAAAAATAACAGCATTAAGTCAGGAAAGTCAGTAAATAAACTAAAATAATTCAAAAGGCTTTGCATTATCCAGGAAGACAATTGCCAAGTTATTTTATTTTATTTCATTTTTATTTTTTGAGACAGTCTTACTCATTTAGCCCTGAGTAGAGTGCTGTCATGCCACAGCTCACAGCAACCTAAACTCTTGGGCTCAAGTGATTCTCTTGCCTCAGCCTCCCGAGTAGCTGGGACTACAGGTGCCTGCTGCAACACCCAGCTATTTTTCTTTTAGAGATAAGGTCTCGCCTTTGCTGAGGCTGGTCTCTAACTCCTGAGCTCAAGCAATTCATCCACCTCAGCCTCCCTTAATGCTAGGATTACAGGCATGAGCCATCTCACCAGGCTGAAATGTTAGATTTAAACCAACTATATCAATAATTACATAAATATAAATTGATTAAATCATCTAGTTAAATGACAAAGTTAGACTGGATGGAAAAAAGAAAGCTAATTGTACGCAGCTCAAAAGAGATAACATCTAAAATGTAGGAGTATAGAAAGTTTGAGAGTAAAAAGCAAGATAAATATAGCTGGTATAACCAAGATAATATTGGTATATTGGTATCAAATGTTTTAGCCTTTTAAGACAAAAGGCTCAAACACCAACCTGTGCAAAACCAACCTCTGTCTCTACTAAAAATAGAAAAAATAGCTACTTGGGAGGCTGAGGCAAGAGAATTGCTTGAGCCCAAGAGTTTGGGGTTAGTGTGAGCTAGGATACCATGGCACTCTAGTCAGGGCAACAGTAAGACTCTGTATAAAAAAAAAAAAAAAAATCAAACAACAGATAAAAAGGAATATTTCAAAATTATAAAATATTCATGTCACAGGAAGGTATAATACTTCCTCATTCCAATAACATAGCTTCAAGGCTGGGCATGGTGGCTCACACCAGTAATCCTAGCACTCTGGGAGGCTAAGGTGGGTGGACTGCTTGAGCTGAGGTGTTCAAGATCAGCCTAAGTAAGAGTGAAGACCCTGTCTACTAAAAATGAAAAACTGAGGCAAGAGGATCGCTTGAGCCCAAGAGTTTGAGGTTTCCGTGAGCTATGATGCCATAGCACTCTATCAAGGGTAACAAAGAGTGACTCCGTCTCAGAACAAAACCAAAAACATAGCTTTAAATACATAAAGCAAAATATTAAAAGAATTACAAGGAGAAATAGACAAATCTACAATCATGGTAAAGATTTTAATATGCAACCAATAGAGAAAGCAAACAAAAAATTAGTATGTATTGAGCTGGGCACAGTGGCTCACGCCTGTAATCCCAGCACTCAGGCAGGCCAAGGCAGGTGGACTGCCTGAGCTCAAGAGTTTGAGACCAGCCTGAGCAAGAGTGACACTCCGTCTCTAAAAAGTAGCTGGCATTGTGGCAGGCATCTGTAGTCCAAGCTACATGGGAGGTTGAGGCAAGAGAATGGCTTAAACCCAAGAGTTTGAGGTTGCTGTGAGCTGTCACATTACAGCACTCTACCAAGGGTGACAAAGTGAGACTCTGTCTCAAAAAAAAAAAAAAATTAGTATGTATTTAGATGATTTAAACCACACAGTTGTCAAACTTGATATAAACAGACATACACAGAACACTGCAGAATACACATTCTTTTCAAATACCCACAGAACATTTACAAAAATTAAACTAGTCCTGGGTCATAAAAAAGAGTGTCCAAATTTTCAAAGAATTTAAATAATAGAGAGTATATTTTTTGACCCCAATGCAATCAGGCTAGATGGGGGTGTTTGACAAGACCATTTACCAAATATGCTCGGATATAGCTAAAGCATTACTTAGAGAGAAAGGTATGGCTTTGAATACTTAGAAATAAAAATCGGAAAATCATCAAGCTACATAAACATCTATTTTGAAAATTTTAAAAGATCAGTAAATTAGGCCTACATAAAAAAAAGAAAAAGGGTGGCGCCTGTGGCTCAGTGGGTAAGACCCTGGGCCCATATACCTAGGGTGGCCATATACCCGCCCAAACTGCAACAAAAAAATAGCCAGGTGTTGTGGCGGGCACCTGTAGTCCCAGTTACTCAGGAGGCTGAGGCAAGAGAATGGCCTAAGCCCAGGATTTGGAGGTTGCTCTGAGCTATGTGATGCCAGGGCACTGTACCGAGTATGATAAAGTGAGACTCTGTACAAAAAGAAAAAAATAATACAGAGCAGAATTTCAGAGCCAAAGTAAAATGAAAGTTGTTTTATTTTTAAAAATTAATAAAATTGGGTGGCGCCTATGGCTCAGTGGGTAGGGCACCAGCTCCATATACCAAGAGTGGTGGGTTCGAACCTGGCCTGGACCAACTATAACAACAAAAAAAATAGCCGGGTGTTCTGGGGGGCGCCTGTAGTCCCAGCTACTCAGGAGGCTGAGGTAAGAGACTCCCCTAAGTCTCTTGGAGGTTGCTGTGAGCTGTGACGTTACGGCACTCTACCAAGGGCGATAAAGTGAGACTCTGTCTCTACCAAAAATTAAAATTAAAATTAATAAAATTAATGAACTCTTTGGAAAGTTAAAGACAAAATAAGAGTAAGGACAAATCACTGATGTCAGGAGCACTGGGGAGCATCACTTGGACCCCAAAGCCATTAAAGAAGTAATAAGAACATAAATGAATAATCAGATGCCAATAAACTTAAAAATGTAGAGGAAATAAGTAAACTCTTACCTTATTCTTACTATTCAGAATAGAAAATTTCAAATCGCTCTATTACTACCAAATAACTTGAATCTGAAAATAACCACACACACCCCCCACCTGCAACACACACACAGTCCAGGCTCAAATGGTTTCCCCTGTATATTCTACTATACCTTTACGATGTGTAGAAAGATGATGTCAGCCAGGCATAGCAGTTCATGGTTCACAACTGTAGTCACAGCACTTAGGGAGGCTGAAGCAAGTGGATTGCTTGAGCTCAGGAGTTCCAGACCAGCCTGAGCAAGGAAAAGATCCTTTCTCTACTAAACATAGAAAAACTAGCCAGGTGCTGTGATGGGAGCCTGTAGTCCCATCTACTCAGGAAACTGAAGCAAAAGGATTGATCTCTTGAGGCCAAGAGTTTGAGGTTGCTGTGAGCTATGACGTCACTTGCACTCTATTAGAGGTGACAGAGTGAGACACTGTCTCAAAAACAACAAGAAAAACACCATAACAGCCACCTTCCTCCCCCAACCCATATGGCATCATCCTCTGTTCAATATGAACTTATTTTTAATGCTGGTAAAATTTCATCTCATGAACATGTTTTTGTATTTTTGTGAGATGACTTCCTTGTCAATATTTAATGATTGCTCCAGACTTTCAAAAATACAAACAAAATAAACTTCAGGGCTAGGCACCTGTGGCTAAAGCGGCTAAGGCAACAGCCACATACATCTGAGCTGGCAGGTTGGAATCCAGCCGGGCCAGCCAAACAACGACATCTGCAACCGGAAAAAAAAAAAAAAAATAGCCGGGGGTTGTGGTGGGCGCCTGTAGTCCCAGCTACTTGGGAGGTGGAGACAGGAGACTTGCTTGAGCCCAGGAGTTGGAGGTTGCTGTGAGCTATGATGTCACAGCACTCTACCCAGGGCAACAGCTTGAGGCTGTCTCAAAAAAAAAATAAATAAATAAATTTCAGAGATAAAAGAGCACACAGTGTATTTCTAATCCTTTGTGGTTTACAAAAATTAATTTAGCTTTCCAAATCTTTCTTATTTTTATTTATTCTTTTTTTTTCTTTAGACAGAGTCACACTATGTCACCCATGGTTGAGGGCTGTAGCTTCACAGCTCACAGCAACCTCCAACTCTTGGGCTCAAGCGATTCTCTTGTCTCAGGCTCCCAAGTAGCTAGGACCATAGGTACCTGTCACAGCGCCCAGCTATTTTTTGTTGCAGTTGTCATTGTTGCTTAGCTGGCCACGGCTGGTTGGAATACGCCAGCCTTGGTGCATGTGGCTGGCGCTGTACCACTGTGCTATGAGCGCTGAGCCTATTTATTCTTTCTTTTCTTTCTTTCTTTTTTTTTTTTTTTTGAGATAAAGTCTCACTCTGTTGCTGGGACTCAAGCGCAGTGGCGTCATGATTGCTCACTGCAACCTCAAACTTTTGGACTAAAATGATCCTCCTGCTTCAAGCTCCCGAGTGGCTGGGACTATGGTGCATGCCACTATGCCAGCTAACTTGTATTTTTTTTTAGCGATGGAGTCTCGCTTTGTTGCCCAGGTTAGTCTTGAACTCCTGGTCTCAAGAAATACTCCCACCTTAGCCTCCCCAAGTTCTGAGAATGCAGGTGTGAGCGATCGCGCCCCACTTGCCTGTCAATTATTATAATCCCTCCTTAGAAGCTCTTTAGCTCGCAAAGCCACACAACAGACGCTGGCTAGGGTTTTCGGCTCTGCCCCTGGACCATAAATCCGACCTTTCCCTGAGTCTGCCGGGGCTGTTTTCGGAAGCTGCGAAAGGGATGAACCCTTGGATCCCCCACTGCCAAGAGCCCGAGGTACCCGGGAGCCGGGAACCCATATCCTCCCTCTGATGAAGGATTTTCCCGGGTGCAGGAAATGGATTCCAGCCCTGATCAGCGCCTCCAGATTCCAAGCCACGAGCCCCAAACTCTGCGCTTCCGAGGCCGAATATCCCCGAGACATCTTCTGGCCACGAAAGGCAACCCCCACCTTGATTTTTCCCCCTCGAAAAACTAGCGTTCCCGATTCCTAAGTTCCCGAAAAACTAGCTCCCCGCAGCGCCTGCTCCAGCAGTCTTCCAGCTGCTACAGCCACTTATGTGGGGGAGCGGCTGAACTTAATTTAGACGCCAAATGCCCTCTCCCTCAGCATGCGGACACCTGCCCTCTCCAGAGCTGGCAGAAATGTCCCGGGGCGCTGCGTGCTGGGCTGGCAAGTTTGTCTTCTCACTTTCCTCTGCTTGAGGGACACTCACCCGCCAGAAGTCATCCCGGATCCCGCTGCTTTTGGACGGCCGGACCTCTCCCAGCCGGCAGCCAAGCCGCCCATTGGCCAGCCCTGGCACCCACCCCGTAGCAGGGAAGGTGGAGGAAGCCAGGAGAGCCAGGAGCGGTCCCCGCCCACGCCCTAGATGTTTCTGTGCGCCTAGGCTGGGACGCCCGCGTGTCCAGGCATCTCTGTGTGGTCTAGGAACCAGTAGACCGTGCAGCTCACAGACCCTCCGCTGTCCCACCCCCAGGAGAACTCCAGAGGTGACAGTAATGACTATTGACCCTGCTGGTGCTACTCACTAGGTAAGTAGTGGGTTCAGCGCTAAATGCTTTATCAGCGTATGTCATTTATTCGTCACAACAGACCTAAGAGGTGAATACACCTATCAGCCCCACCTTTCAGACGAGGAAACTGAGGTGGGGGATGGGTAACCAGCAAATTGGGGGAGGAACTAGGATTCAGACTGAGTCTGGGTGAGTAGCGAGTCGAGCATTTTATGTCTCTGGGACTCCGAGCTAAAAATACAAGACGCCTCCACTTGCCCCCAGGCCTGTGGGCTGCACCGCGTGTATAGTGGGGAGGGAGGACTCTTTGAAGGGCATCGTATAGATTCTGAGTTTTGCCCAAACCTCAGTATCGAAAGGGCGGGCGAGGCTGGGCAGGGAACCTCGGGACCTGGGGTCTGTCCCTGTCCCCCTCCCCCACCAGGAGCAAGCGGGTCCCCGGGCTTCCGGTCATCTTCCCCAGGCCACCGCACCAGGAACCAGTCCTCGCACTACACTGTTAACCCGCAGCGCACCTTGCGCGAGCACTTCTCTCCCAACACTCCCCCGCCCTCCCACACACACAGTCCGATCTCTGTCTTGGATGGCTTTCTTCTCCTAGGCCGGTACCGGGCTTCCCTGTCCACCCTGCAGAGAAACACAACCTCGACGCCCACAGCTAGTTCCCTATTACGGTGGCCCAACCTTTCCTTTCCTGCTAAGCTGAGTTCACGCCCCACTAACCAAACGGCCTTGCCAGGAGCTCATGCCCCGCCTCCACCCTCTTGCTTCACCCTGCTCTTCACCTGAACTGTCCTGGCAAAAGATTCAGGGAGAGGAAAGCTGGAGTGTAGTTTGAATCCTTCTAACAGACGGGAAGCCAAGAAACTGCCTGTGTGTCTGGAGGAAAGAGTCTGGTGAATTTCAGATGAAATTAGTATTTGCGTGGCCCTTTTCAAAAGCCAGGTGAAGCGCTCATGTCATGTATTAACCCAGCCAACTAGAAAACACAAGTATATTTTAAGTAGAAATAAGGATGGTGTGCCAAATGCGTATAGGATGAGCAGTGTTTTTAAAGGTACACCGTACTTAATTATACCCTGTTGGTCCCCAGAGGATTTAAGATACATACAAGGTAGTGTAAATGAAAGGGAAAAATGGTAATCAATAAATTAACCAAATGAATGTGGAAAATGGGTAGAAAAAAATGCCAGCATGATCTACAACCTTGGTGCAGGTGAGTCCTAAATTCAGATCTGAGCTTCTCAACAGCCAGCAGAAAAGAAAAGGGAGTCCCTCAATGAGGGGATTCTGAAGTGGCGATTGCAGATAACTATTTTCTAGCTCTGGATGGAAAAAGGAATGCTATCCTCTCTCTCTCTTTTTTTTTTTTTTTGGTGGGGGCTGGGTTTGAACCCACCACCTCCAGTATATGGGACTGGCACCCCACTCCTTTGAGTCACAGGTGCCACCCTGCTATCCTCTCTTTAACAAGACCAATCAGCAAATTTGTACTGACCATGTGCTGGTAGTAAAAGACATCTGTAAAATGACTTTACAAAGAGCTTTCACTTCCATTATCCTCTTTCATTCAGCTCTTGTAATAATCTGTCTGGTGCTTCACGGACATGAAAACCTCAGCGTGTGACAGATTTCCTGACTTGTTTGAGTTTTTGTGCCCAATGATGGGGCTAAGACTTGCACCCAGGAGTTCTGTCTCTAAAGCCAGTGCTGGCTGCTTTGAACACTATCTAAATAGGAAAGCTTCCTAACTAGGAAAGCTCTTCCTCCACCAGCTCTTGTGATTTAGAAGCAGGGACAGGTTCAACCATAACTTCTGCCTCACAGCCCTGATCTGTGATTGTGGTTCCAAGGTGAATCCTCTTGCATTCATTCCTTCTGTGTCTCTTTCAGCTCTGGGGCTGACCAGCATGAAGGGGGAGTTAGTGAAGGGAGGATGGGTTTGCTCTTTTCAGCTTGGTCACAGGCTCTGTGCCAGTTCTTCACAGCAGAGCTGGCCATAGTCCCTTGGTGTCCAGATCCACAGCCAAGCAGTGTCTGCTGCTGCTCTGAGAACTGGAGAAGAAATGGCCACTAGAGAAGAGGGGAGCCCTGATGGCTGCCAGCCTGTGCGCATCACATTGCAGGCCCTATTTGGGATCAGCCCAAGGGTGGTCTCTCCCAATTGTGACCCTTTCTTTCCTTTTTTTTTTTTTTTTTTTGTAGTTGAGATTTTATTGGTTGTTTTGAGCATCACTACAGACATTTCAATTTGTATACACAATTCTTAACATATGTACCCAAAATCTAAAAAGCCATTTATTGTGATTCTTCTTTCAACGTTTATTCCAGTGACTTTCCAGATTAAAATTTGGAAGCAAATTTTCCTTAAGAGGATACCAAGTACCAGTATCTTCAAATGCTGATAAGCTGTTAGGTAAATCCCACCAATTCATCCTTCATTACCATATGCTACATGCTCAGATTTTCAGTCCTTCACAGCACAGCAACAAAGTTATTAGGAAAACAGGAGAACCACAACCAAAGATGTTAAGGGGTTGTACACAGTTCTGACATGGAGAGCCATGATCATGGGAGTGGTTTTCTTTAGGGAACAATTCTAGTACAAAACGACATGGGAATAGAAGTCATTTAAAATGTTCACACATCAAATGCAGGACTGGGACTCCACACTGCCATTTAGTATGTTTTGTACTACAGGATATAAAAACTAACCCCCGTCTATGGAATGTTAAGCTCACACCCAAGATAGTCAAAGCCTCCCATTAATTCAACATCCCACACTATTTTCTGGTTGTACCAAAAAATAAACAACCAGCAAATGATTTCACCTCTTAAACAAAAAAGCAATTTACACTTCAAAAATGGGATGAGGTGAGATTGTCTCCTTAAAAATATTTCTAGAGCTACTAAAAAACTTGCATTACAAAATAGTTGATAAAAATATTCCTCTGGATTGTACAAGAAGGGAGACAGGGACCACTGATGAGACACGGTGCATGATGTTAATCAGACTCGGCTTCTTTCTCTCCGGCTTCGTCAGCAGCTGGACCCTCCTCAGTTTTAGTTTCTCCGTTTTCTGCTGGTAAATCTTCTTTAGTTTCTTGGTTAGCCACTCGGGCCTGCTTTCCCTTTGCTCCTCTTTTCCCTTTTGGCTGCACTTTTTTTTTTTTTTTTTTAATTAAATCATAGCTATGTACATTGGTATGATCATGTGGCATCATACACTAGTTTAACACACAGGTGGCTGCACTATTTTTTCTGAAGACTTATCCCTTACTGCTGCCTTTTTTGGCTTCGTTTCCACTTTTGCAGGAGCAGGTTTAGCTGACAACCGCGCCGACCTCCTCTAGGGCTCTTCCTTCCCCGCTCCTTCATCAGAGCTGACCTTCCTCTTCGACATCTTGGCGGCGGGCAGGGCGCGTTCTGGGTGTCTGTGGGCCGCTGTGCGGCCGAGAGCCTTCACGAAGCTGCACTGCCTGGACGCTGCCACTTCTCCTGCCACCCGAGCTGCTGAGACTTGGGCCCCAGACTTGGCCTCTATCTATTTTCTTTGGAGAAGGTTCTATTCATGTCTCTTGCCCAGTGATACATGGGATTGTTGGGTCTTTTTTGTTGACTAATTTGAGTTCTCTGTAGATCCTAGTTATCAAGCTTTTGTTCCATTCATAATATGCTAATTTTTTTTACCATTCAGAAGGTTGTCTATTTGCTTTGGTTGTTGTTTCCTTGGCTGTACAGACGCTATTCGATTTAATTAAGTCCCATTTGTTTATTTTTAGTGTTGTTGCACTTGTCAGTGAAGACTTCTTCATAAAGTCTTTCCCCACGCTGGTATCTTCCAGTGTTTCCCTCACCCATTCTTCAAGGATTTTTATTGTTCCATGCCTTAGATTTCAAACTTTTAGCCGTCTTGAATCAATGTTTGTAAGTGGTGAAAGGAGCCAGTCCATTTTCAGTATTTTACATGTAGTTATCCAGTTCTCCCAGCACCATTTGTTGAATAGGGATTCTCTTCCCCCAGTGTATGTTCTTGTTTGATTTATCAAAGATCAGGGGGCTATAAGATGTTGGTTTCATCTCATGGTCTTCTCTTCAGTTCCAAATGTCTATGTCTCTATTTGTGTGTCAATACCATTCTGTTTTGATCACCATGGCCTTGTAGGATAGCCTAAAGTCTGGCAGGGTGATACCCAGCTTTGTTTTTATTACTAAGAATTGCCTTGGCTATACAGGTTTTTTTCTGGTTCCATACAAAATAAAGATTTTTTTTCCCCCCAAATCTCTAAACTATGATGTTGGTACTTTAATGGGGATTGTACTAAATCTGTAGATTGCTTTGGGAAGTATAGACATTTTAACAATGTTGATTCTTCTCAGCCATGAGCATGGTATGTTCTTCCATTTGTTGGTATCTTCTGCTATTTCTGTATTTCTTTTCTTAGGGTTTTATAGTTTTCTTCATAGAGGTCTTTCACCTCTTTTGTTAGGATATTCCTAGGTATTTCTTTTTTTCTTTCTTTCTTTTTTTTTTTTTTTTTTGAAGCTACTGTGAAGGGAATTGTGTCTTTGATTATCTTCTCATCCTGGCTGTTACTGGCATATACAACAGCTGCTGATTTGTGGACATTAATTTTATATCCTGAGACATTACTGTATTATTTTAATCATTTCCAAGAGTCTTTTGATTAAGTCTTTGGGGTTCTCTAAGTATAAGATCATATCATTGGCAAAGAGGGAGAGTTTGACCTCCTCTGGCCCAATTTGAATGCCCTTTCTTTCCTTCCCTTGCCTAATTGTACTGGCTAGAACTTCCACCACTATGTTGAATAGTATGGTGATAGAAGACAACCTTGGCTGGTTCCAGGTCTAAGTGGAACAACTTACAGTTTTACTCCATTCAGTATAACATTAGCTGTGGGTTTGCCATAGATGGCTTCAATCAGGTTAAATAATGTGCCAACCTATGCCTATATTCTTAAGTGTTCTATTTAGAAAAGGATTAGATGTTCTACATCTATTGAGAGGATCATTTAGTCTTTGTTTTTGCTTCTGTAGATATGGTGAGTCATGTTTTTGGACTTTTGTAGGTTAGACACAGAACAGAAGACTGTTAAACCAGTCTTGCATCCCTGTGATGAAACCTACTTGATCACGATGTATGATTTTTTAATGTGTAACTGTAATCCATGGATTTTATTGATAATTTTTGCTTCTATATTCATTAGTTAAATTGGTCTGAAGTTCACCTTTTTAGTTGGGTCTTTTCCTGGTTTTGGTATCAGGGTGATGTTTCCTTCATAGAATGTGTTTGGAATAATTTCTGCAGTATGGGTATAAGCTCTTCTTTGAAGGTTTGATCAAATTCTGGTGTGAAGCCATCTGGAGCAGGCCATATTTTTATTGGGAGATTTTTATTATTTTTTATATCTCTGTACTTGAAATTGGTCTGTTCAAGAGATCTATTTCTTCTTGGTTAAGACTTGGGAGAGGTCATGATCCCAGGTATTGGTCCATTTCCTCCACATTATCAAATTTCTGGACATAAAGTTCGATGTAGTACTCAGAGATAATCTCTTCTATCTCTGTGGCATCTGTTGTTATTTCCCCTTTATCGTTTCTCACTAAAGTTATTAGAGATTTTGCTTTTCTATTTCTGGTTTGCTTTTCTACCTTCTGGCCAAAGGATTACTGATTTTATTTTTTTGAAAAACCAACTTTTTGTTTTGTTAATTTTCTGAATAATTCTTTTGTTTTCAATTTCATTAATCTCTGATTTAATTTTGGTTATTTCTTTACTTCTGTTATGTTTGGGATTAGATTGTTATTCTTTTTCCAATTCTGTAAGAAGGTTTGTTCTCTTTTTGTTTTTGAATGTAAGTGTCTAATGGGATAAATTTCCCTATTAGAACTGCTTTTGTTGTTTCCCACAGGTTTTTGCACCTTGTGTCTTCATAGTTCTTATGTTTGAGGAATGTACGATTTCCTCTTTTATCTCTTCCTGAACCCAAGTATCATTCAGCATAAGACTGTTTAATTCCTATGCCTTTGTGTGTGAAGAATGATTTTGCTGGAGTTAAGTGCCACCTTTATTGCCTCGTGGTCTGAGAAGAGGCAAAGTATAATTTCTACTCTTTTAATTTTGCTGAGGTTTGATTTGTATCCTAGGATGTGATCTATTTTGGAGTATGCTGCTTGGGCTGATGAGAAAAATGTATATTCTTTAGCTTTGTGACGGTGTGTTCTGTGTATGTCAATCAATCCCCTTTGTTATAGTGTCACATTTAAGTCATTTGTATCTTTGTTTAGTTTCTGTTCAGAGGATCTGTCAAGTTCTGTGAGAGGGGTGTTCATGTCCTTGGTTATGATGGTGTTATGGAATATTATATTGCCCAGACCCATCAGGGTCTGTTTCATAAATCTTGGAACATTTAATTTGGGAGCATAAATATTTAAAATTGAGATGTCTTCTTGTTGTACTGTTCCTTTGACCAGTACAAAGTGTCCATCTTTGTCTTTCTTAACTTTAGTTGCTTTAAATATGCTTGTGTCTGAGAATAAGATTGCAACCACTCCTTTCTTCTGACATCCATTTCCTTGAAAAACTGTTGTTGATTCCTTTACCCTGAGTCTTGATTTGTCCTCTAGGGCTAGGTGTGTTTCCTAGAGATAATATATGGATGGCTTGTGCTTTTTTATCCAATCAGCCAGCTGTGCCTCTTCAGTGGGGATTTCAATCCATTGACATTTATTGAGAGAATTGGTAAGTGTGGTGGAGTTCCATTCATCTTTTGTGAAAGTCCATTGTGTAGTTTTATCCTTTGTGCCATTGAAGCTAAGTTTTGACCATTAGCTTCTGGGTGTTTACTTTGCTGGTGGTCCATTGTGATGTTCAGTGTTGACAACAGGTCTAAATATTTCCTGTAGAGCTGGTTTTGTAGTGACAAATTTCCTCATTGTTTGAATCTCCATAAAAGATTGGATTTCTCCATCATTTTTGAAGCTTAGTTTAGCAGGATATAGAATTCTGGGCTGAAAATCATTTCATTTAAGAATATTGAAGGTTGGGTGCACCTGCCCCATATATTGAGAGTGGCAGGTTCAAATCCAGTCCCAGCCAAACTTCAACAAAAAATTAGCTGGGTGTTGTAGTGGTCACCTGTAGTCCCAGCTACTCGGGAAGCTGAGGCTAGAGAATCACCCAAGCCCAGGAGTTGGAGGTTGCTATGAGCTGTGATGCCACAGCACTCTACTGAGGGTGATAAAGTGAAATTCTATCTCAAAAAATAAGGGAAAAAAGGGGACTGTGTCTTAGTGGGTAGAGCACCGGCTCCATATACTGAGGGTGGCAGGTTAAAACACAGCCCCAGCCAAACTGCAACAAAAAATAGCTGGGCATTGTAGCAGGCACCTATAGTCCCAGTTACTTGGGAGGCTGAGATAAGAGAATCACCCAAGCCCAGGAGTTGGAGGTTGCTGTGAGCTATGACGCCATGACACTCTGAGGGTAATAAAGTGCGACTCTGTCTCTAAAAAGAAAGAAAGAAAGAAAGAAAGAAAGAAAGAAAGAAAGAAAGAAAGAGAAAGAAAGAAAGAAAGAAAAGAATGTTGAAGATGGAATATCATTCACTTCTGGCTTGGAAAGTTTCAGTTGAAAGTCTGCTGTCACCCTAATGACTCTGCCCTTGTAGGCCCGTTGGCATTTACTCCTGGCTGCTTGCAGAATTTTCTCTTTCGTCTTTGGACAGGTGCATTACAATGTGTCTTTGAGAAGCTCTATTTGAGTTGAGATGACCCAGGGTTTGATATCCTTCTAAAAAGAGTATGTCGAGATCTTTAGTAAAACCTGGGAAGTTTTCATTTATGATAGTCTCCAGTAGGGCTTCCATTCCTTTGGGAAAATCTTCTAGTTGTACTAGGAGAACTCAGAATTCAAATCTGTCCTCCTTTTTCCTTCTCACTTCTTCGTTTGCTTCAAATTATCCTGTCTGAGAATTAGGTGTTAAAGTAGCCTATTGGTATAAGGCCAAAAGGAAGAGAAGGGTAAAGAGCAAGCAGGGAGAACAGAAGGAAAAGAAAGACAGAAGAAAAAAGAAGGAAAGAAAAAGAATAAAAGGAAGGGGGGATGAAAGAAAAGAAGAACAAGAGAGAAAGAGAATAGGAAAAGAGAATCAGAGAGACAGAAGAAATAACATTGATTGGTATGGTGCTAACACCATGTCTGTAACTCAAGGATTTTTAGGCTCTGGGGTGGGTTCCTCAAAATCAGGAGTTCCTTACCAGCTTGAGCAAAGCCAAACTCTTCCTCTGCCAAAAATAGGAAGAGAAATAAAAAAGCAAAAACAAAAGACAAGAAGAAATAAATAAATAAATATGAAAAAGAAATAGAAAAATTCTGCAGAATGGACTTGCCAATACGATCTTCTGAGAACCAAATGTAGAAGGGCTCCCTAGACCATGATCTCTTGGCCTCCTTGAACTCCCTGCCAGACCATAGCCATGCAACCCTAGCTCTCAGAGAAAAAAGAAAAAACAATAATATTAATAAAATAAAAATAGGTAAAAAAAAAATTAAAAATACAGTTGTATCAAATTAAAGAGAGAGATAAGAGGAACAAGGGAAGAAAGAATGAGAAAAGGGGGCATATCTTAGCTATTGCATAAGTGATTTATATGGGAAAGATGAAAAAAGTAGAAAAATCTTTATCAAAAAAGAGAAATGGGGCAGCACCTGTGGCTCAGTGAGTAGGGTGCTGGCCCCATATACCAAGAGTGGTGGGTTCAAAGCCAACCCTGGCCAAAGTGCAACAAAAAATGGCCGGGCATTGTGGTGGCCACCTGTGGTCCCAAATACTCAGGAGGCTGAGGCAAGAGAATCACCTAAGCCAAGAGCTGGAGGTTGCTGTGAGCTGTGACATCATGGCACTCTACCAAGGGTGACAAAGTGAGACTCTGTCTCTTAAAAAAAAGAAAAAAAAAAAGAAAGAAAAAAGAGAGTGAAATGGAGAGGAGTGACATAGATAGAGAGAATAAATGAGACTAAAGTACAATAACGAATGTTACAGGAGCCCTTGCTCTTGATGAAAGTAAAAATGGCAGTTACATATAGAATGAACCAAACAAATTCACAAATACAACACAACACAACAAAACAAAACAAAAAAAGCTCAAAAACAGCAGCAACCCTGGCAGCAAAGAAAAAAAATACTAAGAAAAAAGTATACAATTTTAAAAATATATATACAATTTTTTTTCCTTTTTCTTTTTTTTACTATTTTTTCACTTTCTTCACTCTGTGTGTGTGTGTGTGTGTGTGTGTGTGTGTGTGCAGTGGATATATATCCAGCTTTAATAGGAATATGCATATGTTGCAATATATTGCCAGGGCACCAGATAGCATTGTGGGTTTTTTGGAGATGAAGAACACAGCTGGCAACCTCTCTCTATTTCCCAGACATGGTCCTGGTTCCTAACTTAGTTGCCCTCAGTGATTGCTTAATTGTTTCCTCAGCCAGGAAGGGATCATAAAGCTCTCCAGAATCCTTGAGAGTCAGTCTCAAAATGCCCCCTTACAACAGTTCCTGTGGGGTGTGGGAGCCACTGAGCCTGTCCCAAGAGTGGAGTTGTGATCCTGGCAGATGGAATAATGACAGCCGTGTTTTAGACCCCTGCTAGGAGGCCCACCTTCATGACCTTCTCACAACCTTCCCACAATGATGGCCCCCTGGCAGCCTGGACCTTCCCAGTATGGCTGCCTCACCAGCCACAAAACTGATGGCAAATCCACTCCAACTGGTACTCAGATCTGGTTGCTGTATGCTGTTGAAGTTCATCCACTCTTCCAACCTTTCCACTCAACACGTAGCTTCCCCAGAAAACCAAAAACTGCAGAAAGGCTTCCTCCCATCACTGGACCTCTGTGGGGTTGTGGGGCAGCCATTCCCACCAGCTTCCAAACACTCATCTAGTCAGTCAGCTCTCTACCACTGTTGATCATATGCTGTCTCCTGTACACCACCATCTTGCTGTGCACCCTGAGCTACAAGTCCAAGTAGGGTCCCTGCACCAGGTATGGCTGGGTTCTCTTTCTTTCACCAGTTGTACTAGGAGAACTCAGCTGAATGATCCCTATAGTTTGCAATTTTGCTCCAGCTCCTAAGTTTATTCTTTTAAAAGGACAGCTTCTGTTTCTTAGTTCTCATTCCTAGGTCATCGTCATTAACCTAAATACCACTAACAAGGAAGGAAGACAGCATGCCACAAAGTGCTGTGATGAAAACTGCATAGGAAAGCATTTGGAAGTGATTTTCTCTAAAAAAGGAGCAAAGCATTTGGCATTTGTTGAGCAATTATTTCTCAAGTAAACAGGGTACAAGTCGGAGATATAACACACATAACCTACAGTCTTAGGCACACCACTCTGCAAGGTCACCTACCTGTTTGCATCAGGGTTTTCAGGGTCTGATTGCAAAATATTCGCACTCGAGCTACAGCTGGCTTCGTCAGAGCAGCCTCTGAAAAACCTGGCAGGCCTTCTTGTCTTTGTTCTTCCACTCATGTTCCCCCCACCAAGTGACAAACAGCTGGTAGAATGAAGAATACCATTCGCTTTCTCCTTCCTATTTTATGAATAACATGAAGCTATACATCACTGGGTTTAAATTGGTTTCCTTTTATGTTTTCTGACTTCACAGATATTTCTCCTTCAAGGGGGAAACTGTGAGTGGACACATTTTGAAAGGCTTCTGAGTCTTCTGTTGCATCACACTCTGCGACACCTCATAATGCAGACTGGCAGCTGTGCTCCAAGCAGGCGGTGGGCACGCTTCTAACTCTCTTCTTCAAAGGCCTTATTGTACCATATTTCAAATTCACTAAATAATACAAAGCCTCCCTCCATATACATCCTTTTTTACTCAAACAAATCTGGATGTCTTGCTGTGTTTGCTCCAGTACTTTTTTTTTTTTTTAAATAAAATATCAGAAATACAATGGCAGACCCCAAAATATTTCCCAATCTTAATTTTCTCCTTTATTTTTTACAGATAACTACAACCTAAAAGTTAATATACTCCATTCCCCTGTATTAAGGTTATCAAATATAAAATATCATTTCAAATCAAAAGTTTTGTTTCTTATATCTCAAACAAAAAGCAGTACAATTAAAGTACACACCTAAATTATTGGCACAGTTTTGCCATCTGAGCAGTAGCTTGAGTGTGGCAGCAGTGAAGAGGCCTGCTAAGTGAGTGGAGATGAAATCTCACTAAAGACATTTTCCAAAGCTTGTTGAGAATTAAATATTTTTCATTTCAAGGGATTCAAAGCTCAGAAGTGGTAGTCAGTGGGTGCAAGGTCTGGTGACCATGGTGAATAACAGTCCCAGCTTCTGTTGTTTAAGCGGCATTATTTGTGCAACTTGTGGTCAAGCACTGTCTTGCAAGAGGATTGACCTGTCTCTGTTGACCAGTCTAGCCTGCTTAATCACAAGCATCCTTATCACATCATTCAGTTAGTTGCAGGAGATACCCGCTGTAATTGATTGACCAGGTTTCATGAAGCTGTAGTGGATAATACCAGCACTGGACCACCAAACATACACCATTAGCTTTGTTTGATGAACACTAAGTTTTGGACTGTATTTTAGCCTTTTGAATCATTGTGCTGAAACATTTGGAATTGTCAAAAAGAACCCATTTTCATCACACATAACCATGCAGTGTAGAAATGTCTCACTTTTAAGTCATGACAGCAAAGAAAGGCAAATTTGAGATAGTTTTTTTTTCTGATGCGTATTTGACTCATGTATAACTCATCTATTCAGCTAGCTTCTTTACCTGGATGGTTTGTTTCAAATGGTCCAATATTGTTGGAATAGTAGTGCCAAACCTTGCTGATAATTCACTGGTGGAGTGAGATAGATTTGCTTCCATTATAGCTTTCAGCTCACCATTACCCACCTTGTTCTTAGGTCACCCTGTGGCTCATTTTCAAGATTTAAATCACCAGAATGGAAGTTCTCAAACCATCCACATGCTGTGTGTTCATTAGCCACATCCTCCCCAAATGCTTTGCTGATATTTTGAGATATCTGCATTGCATTGGACCCATGACAGAACTCATATTTGAAAATAACATGTATTTTTGAGTTATCTATAATTTCACAAAAATTGCTCTAAAAATTTTTGAAACACAATCACAAGCTGAAATATGTATGTAAAGAATGAGGATGTACCTTTATAATTAAAATAAAGTAAAAAGGCTTGACGCCTGCAGCACCATGGTTACAGTATCAGCTATATACACCAAGTCTGGTGGGTTCGAACATGGCCTGGGCCAGCTAAACGACACTGACAACTGCAACAAAAAATAGCCGGGTGTTGTGGTGGGGGCCTGTAGTCCCAGCTACTTGGGGGGCTGAGGCAAGAGAATTGCTTAAGTCCAAGAGTTTGAGGTTGCTGTGAGCTGTGATGCCACAGCACTCTACCAAGGGTGACATAGTGAGACTCTGTCAAAAGAAGAAAGAAAGAAAGGAGAGAGAGAGAGAGAAAGAAAGAAAGAAAGAAAAGTCAAAGCAAAAAGTCAGAAATATTGACTGTCAATCTTAGGACTTAAGGAAATCAGACATTTCATACTTAATGACTTAATTTTTAAAAATATTTTATAATATTGACTTGACACCCATACCTCAGTGAGTAGAGCACTGGCCACACACACTGAGACTGGTGGGTTTAAGCCTGGCCCAGGCCTGCTAAATAACAATGACAACTGCAACCAAAAAATAGCTGGGTATTATGGCAGATGCCCATAGTCCCAGCTACTTAGAAGGCTGGGGCAAGCGAATTGCTTAAGCCCAAGAATTTGAAATTGCTGTGAGCTATGACGCCAGGCACACTACAGAGGGTGACATAGTGAGTCTCTGTTTAAAAAAAAAAAAAAAAAAATTATAATATCATATAAACACACATCCAGAAGTAATATCATTTTTATGTTTAAAATATGAAATAAATGGTGTGCCACTCTCAGTTTTCTTACATTATTTATCTTGAGATGTTAACTCAAATTAACTTGTTTTAACTGCTCTATTGTATTTTATCAGATATACATAGTACACCACAATTCACTTACCCTGTGTTCTGTAGATGTATACTTATGTTGTTTTCAATTTTTCAGCAACAAATATTGATCAACACATATTCTTGTACACACATGGCAAGGTTTTTCTAGGCATATACTGAGAAATTGAGTTGCTAATTGTTGATGAGAATTCTATTATTCTCTTTTATTTCATTTTTTGGCAATTTCTCCAGTAGTTTTTAAGATTTTCTGTTTAGTCGTGCTGTTTTCTAGTTTTATTTTGATGTACCTAGGTTGGATATTAGTTTTTTTTTTTTTTTTTCCATTTATACTCAGAGGACCTTTTCTATTTGAGTACTCATGTGTTTTTTTTAATTCTGGACTATTTTCCAGGCATCTGATCTTCACATATTTCTTATAATGATCTACTTATTGACATTTATACATTCGTGTTAATTTATTCTCCATATAGTTCAACTGCTTCTTCATATTTGTTCTTGCTCTTTTCTCTTTTACTTATGCCACTTTTGGGGTAAATATGCAAATACTATTTTCTATTTTCCAATTTACTAATTTCCTTTTCGTCTAAGAAAGTCTATATTGATCTCAAAAAATCCCAAGATTTCTGCATTTTAACCTCATGGCCCAAAATACAACAGATGCAAAATGGTACATAGAAAATATTGCCTTTCTGGTGGTCCCTGTGGCTCAAGGAGTAGGGTGCTGGCCCCATGTGCCAGGGGTGGTGGGTTCAAACCCGGCCCCGGTCAAAAACTGCAAAAAAAATAAATTAATTTAAAAAAAAATAAATAAATAAGAAAATATTGCCTTTCTATCTCTCTTCTGCCTTATAGCTATTAGTTCCATCTGACTAGCATCCATGCTACAATTTTCTATCATGTTCTTTCAAACACTTGATGTACAATACACAATGTTGTGCACATATATGTGTATATGTGTGTGTGTGTATATATATCTTATGTACATACATTCACCTCTTTACTTTGTTTAAATGGTAACTTCTGCATCTTACTTTTTTCATGTAGAAATGTATCTTGGAAGTTTTTCTGACTTAGTTTGAAATAATCTTTCTCATTCATTCATGGTTGACTAGTGTTTCATTGGATGAATGTGCCATAACCTGTTTACCCTGTCTCATATTGATGGGCATTTTGATATTAAAAACAATGTGCAATAAATAACCTTGTGCTTAAGTAGCTGTCCGTATGTGTGAGTATATATACCCAGAGGAGGAACTCTGGCTCAAAGTCTATCTGTACTTGACCAGAAATAAAGTCACCCATATACAGTCAATTTATCTTTGACAAGTTTGTCAGGAGTACACAATGGGGAAGGGATACTATAGTCCAGTGGTTCTCGACCTATAGGTCACAACCCCTTTGTAACAATGAAAATATATTGTGGAATTAGGAAGGTTGAGAACCACTGCTATAGTCTTTTCAGTAAATGGTGCTGAGAAAATTAGATATCCACAAGCAAAAGAATTAAATGGACTTATCTTACACTGTATATAAAAATTAATTTGAAATGGATAGGCTTAGTGCCTGCAGCTAGAGCATCAGCCACATACACTGGAGCTGGTGGGTTTGAACCCAGCCTGGGCCTGCCAAATGACAATGACAATGACAACAACAACAACAAAAAAATAGTCAGGCATTGCAGAGGTCACCTGTAGTCCCAGCTACTTGGGAGGCTGAGACAAGAGAATCGCTTAAGCCCGAGAGTTTGAGGTTGATACCACAGCACTCTACCAAGGGCAACATAGTGAAACTCTGTCTCAAAAAAAAAAATAAAAAAAATTGAAATGTGTAAAAGACTCAAACATAAGACCTAAACCATAAAATTCCTAGAAGAAAAAACTTCTTGACATTGGTCTTGGAAATAATAGTTTTTAGAATTTTGAGACAAAATCTCACTTTGTTGTCCAGGCTAGAGTGCTGTGGCATCAGCCTAGCTCACAGAAACCTCGAACTCCTGGGTTCAAGCAATTCTCCTGCCTCAATTTCACTAGCATCTGGGAGTAAGGGGCCAGACATGGTGTCTGGCTAATTTTTCTATTTTAGTAGAGATGGGATTTCCCTCTTGCCCAGGCTGGTCTTGAACTCCTGAGCTCAGGTGATCCTCCCACCCCGGCCTCCCAGGGTGCTCCCATGAGCCACCATGCCCAGCCTTGACAATTATATTTCTGATATGACACCAAAAGTACAGGTAACAAAATCAAAAATAAATCAGTGGAATCACATCAAACTAAAAGGCTTCTGCACAGCAAAAGAGGCAATCAACAAAATGAAAACGCAACCCAGAGAATGAAAAAAATTATTCAGAAGCCACATTGATAAGGGGTTAATAGCCAAAGTGTATAAGGAACTCACACAACTTAATGGCAAAAAACCAAATAACTCAAAAATAAGCAAAGGTCCTAAATTGACATTTTTCTAAAGAAGACGTACAAGTAGGCAAAATGTACAAGAAAAAGTGCTCAAAAACACTAATTATCAAAGGCATGCAAATCAAAACTGCAATGAGATACCACCTCATGTCTTTTAGGATAGCTATTACCAAAAAGGTAAGAGACAAGTGTTGGTGAGAAGGGGGAGAAAAGGTAACTCTTGTACACGGTTGGTGGAATGTAAACTGGTTACAGTCATTGTGGAAAATAGTATGGAGGTTCCTCAAAAAACTACAGATAGAATTACAATATGATTCAGAAATCCCACTCTGGGCATATACCAAAGGAAATCAAATCAGTGTGTTGAGGAGACAGGTGCACTCCCGTGTTCATCGCAACTTTATTCACAATAGCCAAGATACAATGTACGAAAAAAACTTAAAATAGATAAAGAAAATGCCATTTATACATACACAAAGGAATAAAATTTAGTCATAAAGGGTAGAAAACTGTGTCATTCGGGACAGCATGAATGAAACTGGAGGGAGTTATGCTGAGTGAAATTAGCGAGACAGACAAGTGCTGTGTGATCTCACTTGTATGCGGGATCTAAAAAAGTCACATTTGGGGCGGCGCCTAAGGCTCAGTGAGTAGGGTGCAGGCCCCATATACCGAGGGTGGCGGGTTCAAACCCAGCCCAGGCCGAAGTGCAACAAAAAAAATAGGCGGGCGTCTGTAGTCCCAGCTACTCGGGAGGCTGAGGCAAGAGAATTGTCTAAGCCCAGGAGTTGGAGGTTGCTGTGATCTGTGATGCCACAGCATTCTACCGAGGGTGACAAAATGAGACTCTGTCTCTAAAAAAAAAAGAAAAGAAAAGAAAAGAAAAAAGTCACATTTACAGAAGCAGAGGGGAGAATAGCGTTGCCAGTCACGGAGGAGTGGGTAGAGGTGGGCCTGGGGAGAAGTTGGTCATAAAGGTACACAGTTTCAGTTACAAAAGCAATAAATTCTGAGGATGTAACACAGGACATGCTGACTATAATTAACAATACTGTACAGTATACTTGAAATTTGCTGAGAGAGCAGATCTCAAGTGTGCTCATCTCTTTCTCTGTCTCGCTCCCACACACACACGGAACTATGTGAAATGATGAACATGTTAACTAACTTGATTATGGTTATCATTTCACAATGTACACATCTTCATACATTAAATTTAATGTATTTAATTTACATAAAATTAAATATGTATAATTTTTACTTGTCAATTGTACCTTGATAAAGTTGGAAAAAATTAAAATACACCATTTTTTTGTGAAAAATCGTGACCAAAGAAAAAGGCCATTATTACTTTAACACAGGGGAGAACATATGTGACCTATGTGAGAGAATGTTGGATCCTTCTAAATACTGAGGGCCATATGGGAAATGAAGACATTGAGATATTCTCACTATAAATAGAATATTCTTGTGTCATGTTTTCCTTTGTATGGCACCATTACCTAGATCCTTTGATCTGACATCTGCAAAAACTTGTAATTTCCATCATACTTCAAAAGTCAAAACTTTCTTCTAAGGAAAGTTTATCTTCTCTTTATTATCATTTAACTTATGATTTCAGCTAGTAAGGAAAGTTGTGAACTTGGGTGAACGCTCTACTCTCCTATTGACCTGATGGAGAAATAGAAGGATACTCCTTAGTTATGACAGCTCCAGTTATTATGATCAACTATTAAAAAAAAAAATAACTTTCTCTTGACTATACAATCTCCTAGCTAGATGATGCTGTGACTTAACACGAATGGAAGCATTTGTCATGCTTGGTGATAACATAGTGTGTCAAACATTTGCCATTGGATCATGAATTCTTGATTATCTACATGACTTGTCCAGCTGAAGATCCTTAGAATTCATCGCAATATTATATTACAGCTGGATAAACCACAGAGTGAGGCTTAATTCCTATCACAAAAATTATCTTCTCTTTATGCAGTTCTTATATTATCTATCTTCTGCTAGATTTCTAAGGCTATGCTCATGTAACAGAAGCAACTTCTTATTCAGGTCAAGTTGTCAAATATTCACCATGATAGAAAGGCTTGATTTAAAAAAAATTTTCAGCATTTTTCTTAGCGAAGTATCAGAAGAATGGAAAAGCAAATATCCAATGTACCCAATACTAATATGAAGCCAGGAGGTGACCTAATGCATGCCCAAATAGGAGAAAATCTCATTTCAATTCAAGCTGGGTCGAGGAGCAACGAGAGAGGGGTTCGGGTGCTCTCACTGAATGGGCATAGGGTGGTGGGGTTGGGACACTTTTTGTATGGGGGACAAAACCACAAGGGACCTGGTTGCTTGTATCTTCCCATTAACTTGAAATAAACTTACTTAAAAAAATTTCATGGTGGCCCTGGTAGCTCAGTGGATAGGGTGCCAGTCACATACACTCAGACTGGCAGGTTCAAACCTGGCCTGGGTCAGCTAAACAACAATGACAACTGTAACAAAAAAATAGCCCAGCGTTGTGGCGAGCACCTGTAGTCCCAGCTAGTTGGGAGGCTGAGGCAAGAGAATCACTTATGCCCAAGAATTTGAGGTTGCTGTGACCTGTGATGCTACAGCACTCTACCCAGGGCCACAGCCTGAGATTCTGTCTCATAATAATAATAATAATAATAATTTTCAGCAAGAGAAAAACCAAAACTACTTGCTGTTTCCTCAGTTATTGGAACAACAGGATTTCTTTGCATGTCTAACTCTCTGAAGGGGTTAACACTAGAAAATTATCTCTATTGTTTGTTGGGGCTGGTATGGAGCTTTCTGGATAACAAGAGGATCTCCTACTGAACTGTGCCATTAAGTGTTGTCAATTAATTTCATCAAGCATATGCCAGATAGATAATCTCCATTCTTGTGAATCATGATTAATAATAAAAATCATTGTCCTTTCTGTAGACTCAAAATCCAGGCAGGCCAAATGTTCGTATTTAAGCCAGTGTTTGGAAATCTAAACACTATTCCACAGAAATACGGTCAAGAGTTTTTTAAACGTGTCTGTGAACTTACAAAGCAGAAATATTCCCGAAATACAAGATCTAAGAATGTTCAGCCAGGCATTCAGTTCAGCCAATCAGTAACTCAGGCCTGTAATCCTATCACTCTGGGAGGCCATGGAGGGAGGATCTCTTGAGTTTAGGAGTTTGAGACCAGCCTAAGCAAAACTCGGTCTCCAGTAAAAATAAAAATTAAAAAAAAAATAGCGGGCTGTTGCGACACGTCCCTGCTACTTCAGAGGCTGAGGCAGAAGGATCTGGAATCCAGGAGTTTGAGGTTGCTATGATCTAGGCTGGCACCACGGCTCTCTAGCCTGTCTCAAAAAAAAAAAATAATAAGTTTACATGATCATTTTACCTATTGATACACAATTGCAGAAATGTCTGACAAATTTTTCCAAGTACGTATTAGTCTTTTTAATGCACTAAATAGATGAGAGATTTGTGAACAAATTTCTGACTCTAATTAAGCATTCCTTTACTAAACAAATTATTACACTCCTGTATCTGCTTAGTAAAATATTTTTAGATACTGGTGCTTTATTTAAGAGGGGACAGTTATACTTGTTTGGAGAACGTAGTGGAGCATGTCCCAAACTTTCCTGGACCCCTGTACAGTAACCTGAGTCCCCAGCTGGAAGAGACACCCGGAGGACCAAGCCTGGCCACGCCCCCACCCTTTATCCCCCCCCCCCTACACCTCTTCAGCCGAGAGGACCTAGATCTGGGCGGTTGAGCTGAGACGCCCGCGCTCCGCCCCCAGCCCTGATTGGCTGACAGCAGTTTCTCAAGCTGCTTCTATTGGCTGCTGGTGCTCCCACTTAGCCCGCCGGTTGGCCGACTAGCCCGTTGCCGCGGCAACGTAGGTTGTTGTGGTTCCGCGCGGCGCTGGGAGTTTGGGGTTGGCTCCTCCTTGCCTGCTGGGAACAAACTCCAACCTGCCCGGACCCAGGCCGCACTCAGGAAGACTCTCTGCAAGTTGGTGAGCTGGGGTGGGCAGGAGGGGAATGGTGGCGCCCTTCCGGGCCCCTGCCGCGGCCTGCAGCGCAGTTTACTCACTGTGCGGGGCTGGTGCGCGCCGAGGCTGGAGGGAGGGCCCCACCTCCTCGCAGCCAGGATGGGGTGTGCAGCGGCCGATCCCAGGGCGGGGACTTCCAGCCGGGCCAAGTCCCACGGCTTCTAAATTACCTGCTGGATGGAGTGAACATGGGGCGAAAGTCAGGGCAGAACCTCCCAGCCAGGCCAAGTGCCCCAGTCCCTTGACTATTCACTGTGTAAATGTACCCCTGGTAAATACCAGGCATGACATGCCTCGTGCTGTGTATCAGGCATTGCGTATGCCCCTGTTGTGTACCCTGTGTGCACGTGCCCCTGCTGTATACCCAGCCTGGATGCGTTCCTGCCGGATACTGGCGTGATGGGCTGGCTTCTCTTTACCCGCAGTGTGCCCTGCGTGCACGTGTCCCTGCTGGATAATCTGCGTGGACGTTCAAGTGCTTGGCGACCGGGAGGTGCCCGCGGGCGTTCGTCAGACCGTAAGGGGTCGCGGACTTTGCTTCTGTAGCTGCAGCTCTTGGCCGGCCCAGACCGGCTGCGCCCATCTCACCTGTAAACACAAGGTCCAGCAGTGTCTGGCTCTTCCCCTGTGCTCGCAGCGTGGGACCATGAGGAACACCAGCAAGGAACTCCAGGGCGCCGCGGCACAACGCTACGCTCCCTGCGGTGAGTGCGCCTCAAACCGCTCCTAGGCCAGAAAGAGCCGAGGGCGTCCAGGTTGTTTGCGGGATGGGCTGTGGACCCACCATTTTTTTTTGGGGGGGGGGGGGTTCGTGGGGAGTCCAGGAGAGTATGGATGGGGGGATGGAGGGAGTAAATGGTGAAAACTAACGAGTCATACTTTGGAACAAGGCTGCAAACTGCTCTTGAGTGTCAAGTCAAGGCTTAAAGAGAAATGGTGGGGGAGGAGGCTCTTGTTTTTTATTTTTTTTATTTTCAACAAGAGACTACCAAGGCTACCTACTATTGTTGCCTTAGTTATTGGAGCAATAGGTTGTCCTGAATGTTGACTTTCAGGAACTTTGTCTTTCAGCTGCACCCAAACTCTGTGTTGCCTAAGCTTGCACACCTAGCAAGTGGCCCCAGAGTTGGAGCTTTTAATCCCTGCTCTCTGAGGCTGCAGCAGAGGACAAGAGCCTGTGCCCCTGTGGCTACCTGGGTGCAAAACACTGCTTTGTGGCTTAAAGACCAGGAGAGCTGAGGGGTCTTGGATTCTGCTCACATTCTCACAGCCTCTGTTTCCTCACTGATAAAATAAGGGTACAAATACCCCACATATGAGAAGGTAGGGAAGGCTATATAAAGAAAATCTACAGGCTAGTAAGCAAGCTGGTATCATGCAAACACTAACAATTTTTGAGTGCTAAAAGATAACTCTTAGTCCCTTCAGCCCTCTGTGTGAGTGCATGTGTGTCTGATTCAAGCCCTAGCCGAGTTCCTCCTTTGAACATGTTTATAAATGGCCAGCCAGATTAGAGTTCAGTGCCTGCCCAAAGCTTCCAGTAATGAGAATAAGGCTAAAGACACACTGTTCTCTGTGGATTAATTAGTAATCCAAACAAAGCCAGGAAAAATAAAGCAAGAATCAAACGCCTTCCCTCTAAAAGAAAAAATGTTTTAGCTGAATAGGATCAGAGTATGAAGCTGCTGAACTCTTCATTTTTAAATTGATTCTCTGTTCTCTGGTGCAATTCTTTAAACCTTCCCTAATTTTTTTTTTTTATTTTCAAAACTGTATAGTGTTGATTCAGCCATTTAATGTCCTTTAAATAC
Source organism: Loris lydekkerianus (assembly GCA_963574355.1). NCBI lineage: Eukaryota > Metazoa > Chordata > Mammalia > Primates > Lorisidae > Loris > Loris lydekkerianus. The sequence goes on along the minus strand of CAUYPK010048618.1, from coordinate 20,697 downwards.
TTAAAAGATTTTCTACGTCAACTACTATCCATTTTTATGTAGTAAACCCAGCTTTACTTCTAAAATTGAATGTCTATGTTGGTAGCTTTAGGGAATGGTTGCTTATTATTGTTTATCTGGGTTTATGTGAATTGATTTATTCAGTGTTGTTTTCCTATATAATTACCATTCCCCAGAGCATTATAACCAACAAGATATCTATTTACCTATATACAAGTAGGGTTATTTTAAGAAATTAGCTCCCATGATTGTAAAGGCTGGCAACTTCAAAATTTGCAGGGCAGCCCACAAGACTGGAGACCCAGGGAAGAGATGATGTTGGAGCTGGTGTCCAAAGGCACTCTGAAAGTAGAATTCCCTCTTCCTGCCAGGGTCTCAGTCTTTCTCTTAAGACCTGCAACTGATTGAGTGAGACCCACCCGCATTTTGGAGGGCAATCTGCTTAACTCAATATCCACTGATTTAAATGTTATTCACATGTAAAAAATTCCTTCACAGAAACAGAATGATGTTTGACAGATATCTGGATATCATGACCCAGACAGGTTGATACATAAAATTAATCATTATACCCACCAAGAATAGGGTATTGTGTTAGACTCTGCATGTCATGAACCTTTGGTGATACATTTTGACAAGTGTCGCCCAGTGACGTGTGCTTCCTTAATTGAATCTTTGGTGTTTTACACTTTTCCTGAATTCTTTTCCAAAGTTTTCAATCAGTGGTGATGTTTTTCCTTGTATTTGGGCATCTGGTTTATCAATTTCTGATTGATAAAGAGGCCAGTGTCTTCCTTGCCAGTGTGCTCTGAGGCCTGTGCTGCCCTGATGTGTGGTCTGCACAAAGGCTTCTCCTAGAGGAGAGAGTCTGCCCTGACCCGGGAGTTCCCCTGGAGCCCACACTGACTGCACCCCTGTCCCCCTGCCCTCCAGATTGGTATTACCACCACCCCGTGAAGCTGTCTGAGAAGGCCGTGGATGCCCCACCAGCGTCCCAGATCCCAGGTCTCAGCCACTGGGGAGACTCACATGAGAATATGCTTGGGAATCGGAGATACTGGATAAAAGAAACAGATTCGGAGTACGTGAAGCTCGCAAAACAAGGCGGCAGGTCCGGTAAGCCCCCACTCTGGGGCTTCAGGCCCCTTGCAACATTGTGGCTTTGGTGGGAAAAGAGGGAGTGTTTGTGCCTGAATTTCTTCCATAAAAATAGTATAAGAAAATTTAAGAGTTTTACTAAAGGCCTTTGGGGGGGGGGGGGAGTTGTTTGGTTGGTGTTTATGTTTTTGACAAGGTCTCACTATGCCTCCCAGGCTAGACTACAGAGGCATCATCACAGCTCACAGCAGCCTCAAACTCCTGGGCTCAAGTGATCCTCCTGCCTCAGCCTCCCAAGTAGCTTGGACTACAGGTGTGCACCACCACACCCAGCTAATTTTTAAGTGTTGTTTTTTAGAGATTAGATTTTGCTGTTTTCCAGGCTGGTCTCGAACTCCTGGCCTCAAGTGATCCTACCACATTGGCTTCCCAAAGTGATGGGAAATAAGCCTAAGCCACTGTCTAGACCAATGATAAATTGGAAATTTAGATTGATTAAGTAGCTCTTAGGATATGCATAATCTTCAGGGATGAACTCTTGTTTATGAATTAAACCTAATAGACTGACTTCACAGAATTGGCTGTGTAGGGTATTTCTTCTGAGTGATACCTGTCCAACCTTCCCCTAGCATTTTATTTTTTTACTGCAAAGAGATCTCAGGAAGTTGCCTGCTCCAGCAGAGAATTGGCTTTGCACTACAATGTCTTTGCTTGCTGTAACCAATCCCTGACTAATTTGTGAAAAGTTTTTTTCTTGTTATTTTTTCTCATTGCCCCTTGCCCTTTGTATGAAATGTTCTTTTTTGTTGTTGTTTTTTGAGACAGAGTCTCACTCTGTCACCCTGGATAGGGTACTCACAGCATAGCTCACAGCAACCTCAAACTCCTGGGCTCAGATGATCCTCCTGCCTTAGCCTCTTGAGTAGCTGGGATTATAGGTACCCACCATCATACCTGGCTAGTTTTTCTATTTTTAGTAGAGGTGGGGGTCTCACTTTTGCTCAGGCTGGTCTTGAACTTCTGAGCTCATGCAATCCACCCACCTCTGTCTCCCAGAGTGCTAGGACTATAGGCGTGAGCCACCATGCCCAGCCTGTATGAAAATGTTTTAAATAATGAAGACCACAGATAAGTTTCATGATATAGATGAGGATCAAGCTTTTATACAAGATTTAATTGAGAAAGTACTGCTTGACTATGCAGAAAACTAAGGCATTTGAGTTGAGTAGAAATCACTGATCAAAGGGTTAAGAGACCACGTCTGAAATGTCTAAGGGCCAGTGACACAGAGAGACATTAACTTTTTATCCCCTCCAGTTGTCATTACCACTATGAAGATTGTCGGTGGGAAAATGGAAAATGAAGTGGCAACATCTTCCCTTTCATATTAAAAACCCTGCACCAGGCCTGTAATCCTAGCGCTTGGGGAGGCGACGTAGGAGGATCCCTTGAGCTCAGGAGTTCAAGACCAGCCAGACCTCTGTCTCTCCTAAAAATAGAAAACCTAGCTGCACGTTGTGGTTGGTGCCTGTAGTCCCAGCTACTCAGGAGGTTGAGGCAAGGGGATTTCTTGAGCCTGAGAGTTTGAGGTTGCTATGAGCTATGACATCACAGCACTGTAGCCTGGGCAACAGAGTGAGACTGTCTCAAAAAAAAAAAAAAAAAAAGCCTGCACCAAGCTATTTGATGGACTGAGTTTTAAAGCACATACAATAGGACCTAGACAGGTTCTCTTGGACTTGTCTCTTTCTGCCTCTTTTAACCTGTTGATTAAAAGGACATTAGTGGGACAATGGCACTGAATAAGGTCTGTAAATTAGTTAAGTATCACATCAGTACCAATGTTTTGGTTGCTGTCATTGTGCTTTGCTTGTGTGAGGACTATCTTTTGGAAGATATCTGAGTTACAGAGGGATGAAGGAAGTCATGATGCCCACATGATGCCCAGTGATTATGGAAACAAAAGTGACATGATAATGAGAGGCAGACAGGGACTGAGAGAGAGAATGATAAAGCAAACGTGATGAAATGCGTAGCATTCAGGGAGTTGAGGTTCAAGGAGTACAGGGGAATTCATGCTATTCATGCAATTTTTCTGTAAGTAAAAGTCAAAAAATAGAAAGTCAGTAATTTCTTACCGATAGGGATTAATCAGTAACAGTTGTCTGCTGCTGTCATGGGATTTTCTTTTTTTTTCATGAGACAGTCTTACTTTGTCGCCCTTGGTAGAGTGCTGTGGCATCATAGCTTGCAGCAATCTCAAACTCTTGGGCTCAAGTGATCCTCTTGCCTCAGTTTTTCATTTTTTGTAGAGACGGGGGTCTCACTTGCTCGGGCTAGCCTTGAACTCCTGAGCTAAAGGAATCCACCCACCTCAGCCTCCCAGAGTGCTAGGATTACGGGCATGAGCCATCACGACTGGCCTAGCATTTCTTATCATGAGTTTGTGATCTTTATAATCAGGAAAACCAGTTCTTCCCAATCCCTGCCCTGAGCCACCAGGGAAGGCAGGGGTGTGAGTCAGAAAGCAAGCATTGAGTAGGGAGCTGGCCTGTGTCTCTGGGGGTCACTGTGCTCAGTCATTCCCAGGGTTGGTTCCAATGTGTCTGATAAATCCCCCAAGAGTCTTGCAAGGGGCCTCACCCTTCTGGAAATTTGAAAGGGGCAGCTTCTCTTAGAAATGGCAAGTGTTGGGGGGGTGGGAAATCAGGGACAGCCCCACAGTGGCAGAGGAGGACATTCAGGCTGTCCTATGTTATGAGAATGACGTCCCGGTGGCTGAGGGTGGAGCACCTGGTAAGCCCAGCCCCTGAAAATGTGAAGAGTTAGGGGATGGGCCTGTACAGATGCCGCTAGGAACCAAGGTTTTGTCCAGATCTGCAGACAAAGAGCAAGGTGGGGGTGAGGATGCACGCGGGACATCTCTGCCTGAGCACCGACCGGGCCCTCCTCATCAGCCAGGGAAGCACAGGGGAGGGCCAGGAATGTTCTGTTAGCCCCTAGAGCCAGAGGCAATCCCAGGAAGATGGCACAGCTCCCCTGGTAGTGCTGGGTGCCTGCACAGGGTTGGTGGGACCACTCACATGTGTCATTTCTCTTTGAGATTTGTTGATGCACTTGGCCCCTGGGACAAGGAAGGGCTCTGCAGCTGCCTACTCCCTGCCAGACTGGTATATCCACCACAGCAAGCCGCCAACGGCCAACCAGCGGGAGTGAGTATCTTAGTGTATACACGGTTTTGTTTATCATTATAGGAAAAAATCAGTCCAGTTTGAATTTAAAAAATACAAATATCTAATACCGACGCTAACCATGTGATATCACAACTCCAGGCACTATTTCATAATAGCCAGCTCTTTGGGTTAGGCAACTAGCGTAAGTTGTCAGAAAACCCAGAGCTCCGGAAACCAACAGCATTTTCTGCTCTTAAGTCATGTGTCTCTGGACACTGCCTTGGTCAGTTGCCTCCAGTTGTGTTCTCTGTACAATAGGACCCGGGAACAGCAGCCCCACCCAGAGCATCCTTGCTAAAGATGAAAGGCTGGAAATGTCACTAGTCCTAAATGTCAGCTGGAAATAAAGCTGGAAATGTCAGTAGTCCTAAATTTCCATGATGATTACAGAGTTAGGGAGCCCTTGTCCCCCGTACTGTTTGTACTGTTTGAAATATCTAAGAAATTCCTTTGTGTGGGCATGTAAACTTTATCATCAAAACCATTTCTCTTGAACATGAAAAGTCATTTTTGGAACACTTGTCCATTTTTTGAACTTGGCTTGCAAAATAGGAGCACTGTAGATGTGTTTTAAGCCATTATCCAGTGTTATTTGAACGTCCTGCATATGGTCAAATGCAGTTTTGTCTTCAGGATTCTGGTTCCCCCTGCTCTTTAAAATGAAGGCCGTGTGCTAACACAGCTTACCTCCGATGTTAGCATCATATGGTAGAGAGGAGGGATGAGCAGAGCAATAGAGAGCCTTAGAAAGAGAAGCAGGAGCCTTGGGGACACGTGTGCTGCCTGCTTGTGGCTGCAGGAGAACAGGCAGGCCGCCTGGGGTGCTTGCGACCCCAGTGTCGCTGGCTGCTGGGGTGGGTTGGGTTTCCTCAGCACTCTTGACCCTATGGCTTCTCCCACATTACCTGAGACTGCCAACTGAGGGGTGTTTTCAGGGGTACTGCGGCCACTAGTCTCTTTGCAACCACACACCCTGCAGCCAAGGATGGTTTCTGTTGAGCTGATGGGTAAATCTGGGGTCGGGGTGGACTTCACACTGCTGGCCCTGCCTTGGGGTGCACTGCCACCTGTACCCCCCAGCACGTGGGCTTTTCCCTCTCTCCCCAGCCGTCTGAGGGAGCTCCCATCCCTTTGCTGTCTTCTCCCACCCTTTGTATCAATCCTCCAAGCCTTCCAGTAGTGATCTAGTTCTGGGGTCTTTAGTTTCTTCCTTTCTTTTGGAAGGTCGTCCTCCTCCGGCCTGAGAGCCACCTACTCCAGGGCCCCGGACAGTCAGGGGAAGGATGTGGAGAGGAACAGGAGAGATCCTTCCCTCACTGAGAATCTGGGAACCCAGGAACTATGACTTAGCACTGCTTAACGATTTTTGGAACTGTCCCTCCCTTTGTTAATCTCAGCGCTCTCTGTCCCTGTGGCTTTTTCGTGCCCATAGACAATCTTAGAAACGGGAGGGTGGTCACTGGGGCGCCTTGCTCCTCACAACCCCTTCTCTCACCTGTGCTTCCCTAGCAGCTCTGCTGCACTCACGAGTTCTTCTCTTAACCGAGTGTCCGCAGCCATCTCCCAAGCCTGTGTTCCCAACCTCCTGCTGTCCCCGCCCCTGCCCCTGCCCCGCCCCTCTCCGTACTCTCTCGGACCTGTGCCAGCCCCTCTGGGGGGGGCTCGCCCCGCCCCGGCCCCGCCTCTCTCTGAGCTCTCCCCGCCCCTGTCCCGCCCCCGATCCGGCCCCGCCCCTCTCTGGGCTCTCCCCGCCTCGTGCCCGCCCCTCTTCGGGGGCTCGCCCCACCCCGGCACCGCACCCACACCCGCACCTGCCCCGCCCCTCTCTGGGCTCTCCCCGCCCCGGCCCCGCCCCTCTCTGGGCTCTCCAGGACCTGTGCCCGCCCCTCTTCGGGGGCTCGCCCCACCCCTGCCCCGCCCCATGCCGGCCCCGCCCCTCCCCGCGCCTGCCTCCTTTGGATGCTTTTCCTGTCGTGGTGCTCAGGACCGCCCTCCTTGGCCTTTGCACCTGGGGCCGCTTCTCTTCCTGGAGCCTGGTGTCCCCGTGCTCACTGACGTGCAAGTGCAGACAGGACAGGATGTGGCGTTGTCCCTGGATCCCCTCAAACACCGCACGTGGAAGGGGTTGCTGCTGTTTCCGGCTTGACTCCCGCGTGTTCCCCCATTAAAGCCTTAGATGGTACCTTCAGGCACTAACTAAAGGCTAAGTCGTACGAGTGTTCGTGGGTGACCCCCTTGTAGGCATCGTTTGTTTCAGAAGGCCCAATGGAAGTCTAAATACCCACTTTAGAAATGACATCCATCAGAAGGAGGTTATTATTATTTTAAATGATCATGTTAAATGGTAAATGTTAGGGGTAATTTCAAACTAATAGAGATAGTTTTATAACATATCTGTTTTATAAATTCTTATTGTAGTATACCTTGTTGTGGTTCTGTTGCCATCGTGTGATTTTGGAGTTGACCTCATGATCTTGGGAGGCAGACCCTGGGAAAGGGTTGGTGTGTTTATTCAGCAGGAGGGAAGGGCCCACCTGTGCTTTCAAGGAAGATGGGCGGTATTATTCTGTGAAGATAAACACACATGGAGAGGGAGAAAGAGACAGGGAAAGAGAGGGAAGATGAGAGAGAGAAAGGAAAACGACAGAAGAGAAAGGGAGAGACAGCAGGGAGAAAGAAGAAAGAGCAAGGGAAGGAGAGGGAGGGAGGGAGAGGGCGGGTGCCGCTCCCCTCTGTACTGACTTACCTGACTGCCTGCCCCTGCAGAGTTCCCGCCTTCTCCATGCCAGACTACATGGTTTATGAAGAATTTAACCCTGATCAGGCCAACGGTAGCTATGAGTCCAGAAGGGGGCCCTTCGACTTCGACATGAAAACCATTTGGCAAAGAGAGGCCGAGGAACTTGAAAAGGAGAAAAAAAAGGTGACGGGAGCCCACATCAATAGAGGGCAGCCACATCTGCTGTGCTTCTGTGGCCAGGAACAGTTGAGTGATGTGATGTTAGCTGCTGGTGGTGTCTTGTGTTGCCCATGACATTGGCCACGTGTTCTGTGTTTTAAGTTTGGAGCTGCTGCCAGGCAAGCAGCCACCATCCTATTAACTTTCGTTCTCTTTTCATGAATACTGGCTTTAAGAGGTAAGGTTATATTTTACTGAATGACTTTTAACTGATCAATGGTTACCTGAGAATAAACGAGCATAGCACTTCTTATCTGGCACATGTATCATACAAAGGGGATTTTATCTTTACTCATTATCTTGTTTCTGAATATTTCTATTTACTTAAGCATCTAGGTTAAAACTTTCCTGTAATACTCTATTTATTTAAGAGATAGGGTCTCAAGGCCAGGTTCTGGGGCACACACCTATAATCCTAGCACACTGAGAGGCCAAGGCTGGTGAATTCCTTAAGCCCAGAAGTTCAAGACCAACCTGAACAAGAGCTAGACCCCATCTCTACTAAAAGTAAGAAAACTAGCTGGACATTGTGGTGGCTGCTTGTAGTCCCAGTTACTCAGTTACAAGGATAACTTGAGCCCAAGAGTTTAAGGTTGTTGTGAACTACAATGATGCCACAGCACTCTATCCAGGTGACAGAGTGAGACTCTGTCTCAAAAAAAAAAGGAAAAGAAAAGAAAAGTAAAATAGGGTCTCACTGTAGTAACATTGTCATAGCTCACTGCAGCCATGAATTCCTGGGGTCAAGTGATCCTCCTTGAAGAACCCAAGTAGTTGAGACTACCAGTGTGCACCACCACTCCCCGCTAATTTTTTTTTTGTTTTTGAGACAGTATCACTTTGTCTCACTCCGTAGAGTGCTGTAGCATCATAGCTCACAGCAACCTCAAACTCTTGGGCTCAAGTGATTCTTTTGTCTCAGCCTCCCAAGTATCTGGGACTACAGGTGCCCGCCACAAGGCCTGGCTACTTTTAGAGATGAGGGCTTGTTCTTGCTCAGGCTGGTCTCAAACTCGTGAGCTCAGGTGATCCACTGACCTTGGCCTCCCATGTACTAAGACAGGCGTGAGCCAATGCACTCCACTACGCAGCTAATTTTTTAAAGTATTTTTTATGGAGATGGGTTCTTGCTAAGTTGTCCAGACTAGTCTTGAGCTGTTGGGTTCATGCCTCCTCCTGCTTGGGCCACCACAGTGCTGGCATTACAGGTAGGAGCCACTGTGCCCGGCCTCTTTATTGACAACAAGGAAAAGAAAATGAATTCTCTTTGTCTGAATAAACTCCCAGTAGTGTATTTGGCCAAGAAGGAGTAATGAAGCTTTCTTAGGGGATTTATGTTTTAAAAAAGAGCAGTTGAGAAACCCTAGAGCTGTCTCTATTGGTGACAAGTTGTTGTGCTGTATTGGTTAGAAGCCTGTCCCATCCTCTGTACTTGGTGCTGCAGAGGGGACAACAATTAGGCCATAGCCCTACAGAGGCCTCACCCTCGGCCTGTGGGTACCAGCACTGTGTCTGAAATTAGTCTCAGTTCTTGGGACAGTTGGGTTAATGAGTGAAATGATGAAATGATGAAATCATATTAAAAAAGGCAGTAATATAATCCTAGCCCTCTGGTCCTCCAAGGCAGGTGGATTGTTTAAGCTCATGAGTTTGAGACCAGCCTGAGCAAGAACATAGACAGGCGTTGTGGTGCCTGTAGTCCCAGCTACTGGGAAGGCTGAAGTGAAAGAAAGAAGGAAGGAAAGGGAGGGAGGGAGGCAGTGCTGTTTGATACTGAGAACGAGAGTGAACACGAGAGTGATCCCTCTCACTTGACAGGTGATCATTTTGACTGGGGACAAGATTGGATGTGTTTAGTGTGGGCGGAAGTTAGCTTCGTGAAGCATGTATGCCTGACTCCCAGAGAAACCCCTTGGTTTATTTTGGGGACTTGAGGAGTTGTGTGCCAAGTGGAATCTCAGCTGGCTGCAGTGAGTCACTTGTTCCTTCTTCATGACATCCTCAGAGTCCAGCTGTGCCTCTGGCGTTGGGTGGTCACATGGTCAGTGAAAACGGGCTGTTCTGGGGACCTGGTCTGTTTCTCTGTACTGTGAGGCTTCAGCCTCAGCACCAGGGCCTTCCACAGTCCCTGTTGTTCACTGTTGTTCCTCCTGCGTAGATGACATCTTTACTTGAATACATCAACCACTTTTGAATTTCTGGCACAACTGTTTTGTTGAATGGGATTATTGTTGAATTGTATTTTATTCTGGCTGTTGAGCAGTAAAATAATTATCACACCACACCAAAAGCTCATTTCCTACTTGTTTTGTACCTTTGCTACTCTTGGTGAACTTCCCTTTCCTCTGGTGTCTGGGCTGTTGAATTTTTCTTTCCTCTGGTGTCTGAGCTGTTGAATGCTTTCTGATAACTCGGGGTTTTGTGTCTCCTCACACAGGTGAAGCTCCCAGCCATCAACTCAAAGTATACGAGCAAAGTGGGGACCCCACTTGGCCCTAAAGACCCTTCTGGGGGCAGACTCTCCTTCCCTCCGATGTAAGTGCTTGAGCTGCTTGGTTTCTGTGTGGGTTAGGGCTGAGTTTGTTTCCAACCTCCCATCCGTGATAGTGACGGCAAATGTACACTCCGGACCCCCACACCTGGCTGGCCTCCTCCACAAGCCTCCTCACTGCAGTTTTCAGTTCTGATGTTTTTTTATGTCGCCAAGGCTTGAACCTAGATGTCTGTGCCTTGTAAGTGCTCCAGCTGTGTATCCAGCTGGAAGATACATTAGATATTTGTTGATCTTCCAGCTGCAATGTGAAATCCCTGAGGCCTTGGGTGTCTCCTTACTTTCCTGGAATCCTAGGCAAGTGCTGGGATAAATGTCATTAATTTCCTGACTAATGTTCCAAACTTCTCATCCCAGGAGGAAAGAACAATCAGTTACATTGCATTGTGATAGATGCTGCGTGAACACCAAGCTTAGATGGGAGGGAGGGGACGTTCATATATATACATATGCATGAGAGAGGCTGAGAGTGAGCAGAGGACTGCGTGCCCCTAGAAATAGCCCAGACAGCAAAGTGATCTTCAAGCAAGAGGGAGCCAGTAGTGTGTCACCTGCCTAACTTAGAAGCTCATGCTGCCTCCAGGTGTGAGCTGGCACTCTTCAGTGTGAGCTGTGAACAGGCAGCAGGTGCAAAAAGCTAAGGTAATCATGATAAAAGACAGGGGACAAAGCTGCGTTTGGGAGCAAACCAGCAGCGGGTCATGTTTGCTAAGGACAAGAAGGAACTAATCTAAGAAAATAGTCATTTCTTGTACCAAAAGGTAGTTCTGGTGTCTTCTGAAGAAGGCTTCCCTGTGAAATACTAGAATTATTACTGATTTTTAATCGGCTATCACGAAGAAAGATTTTGGAAGCTGAACTAAACATGCTCCCGCTCGAGTATGAGGGATGCTTGGAAATACACTTCTTTATACTTAAAAATGAAAAAAGTAACAGAGAGATGGAAAGAGAGAGAAACAGGGTGTGGGGGGAGGCAGGAGGGAAGAGCCCAAGACACAAGAAGCAGCTGTGTGTGCTCACTCTCTGTTACAGTTCAAGAACCAGCAACGCAGCTAGCTCTCCAGTTTGTTCCCCAGTGCTGTGTCTGCTTTATCACTCATCTTTGTACTTAATTTTAGCATCCCTTTCTCTCTTTTTGAGGCCTGGCCAGAAAACCAGTTCACCAACAAACTTTTCCAAACTTATTAGCAATGGTTATAAGGATGAGTGGTTACAACAGCATCGAACCAATTCAGACAAGAGGACCCCAAAGACACCTAGGGCATCTACATCGTCATCTCAGTCCACACAAGACCTGGAAGGGCCCCAGGATGCAGAGACACCCCAAGACACAGAGGCTCCCGAAGGCTCGGAAAACGCTGAAGGTGAGGGGCACCAGCAGTCCATGTGTTCCCCTGAGAATTGGGGTAACTGCGGTGTGAGCAAATCACGTTTTTGTTTCACCATGTATCTCCTAATGAGACACAGTCCTGCTGACTGTGTTAACAAACACACAGCAGCACTTGGGTTATAGATAAACATGCTAATAACATACATGTTGCTTTTTCCTCTTTATTCAGATGAATGGAAAAAGTCATGAGTTCTGGGGCTTCACACATGTTTTTATTTTTCAAAACATTTGATAGTCCATTTGATACACTAAATAAAAAATATACCAAATAGTATCAATTTCAGTCTCCCGGATCCAACAGGTTCTGACCCTACAATGCTAAGACTTCTGCGTACACAGCTGGTTCAGAAACAGCTTCCCATGCTTTAAAAAGAAGTCAAAATTCAAACGTGAAATTACTCCATTGGCAGCATTTCTTAAGCTTTGAATTATTCAGAACTTTCTCTGTGATTAGATGTTCAAAATACTGTATCAGTTTTTTAACTGTCACAGAAAGAATTTGTCCCATTCTTTAGACACATCCATCTTTTTTTTTTTGCAGTTTTTGGCCAGGGCTGGGTTTGAACCCACCACCTCTGGCATATGGGGCTGGCGCCCTACTCCTCGGAGCCACAGGCGCCACCCTAGACACATCCATCTTAAAGCCTGTTGAGTATTGAGTTTAGGTCTGCAGCTCTATTAATTATTGACCGTTTGGGCAGCTTATAATTACTATAGAGCCTTCATTTCTTTGATAAGGAGAATAAGGTCTGCTCTGTCTCTTCAGGCGTTTGAAGCATTTGATGAAACTTTTTGTGAGGTCTCCACTTGCTCTTTGCCCCCAGCTCCTGGCTGTGTTTGTTGAGTGAGCTCTGCCATTTCCAGGCCAGCTCATTCCTTTGTCCTGATGGATGAGCTGGTGACAAGTTCACATCCAGTTTCATTAAAAAGTGCCCGTTGAACTTTACAACGTCAACAGTCTTTTATGACTTTTGTTTTGAGTAATATAGACATTTTACTAAATCTTGAAGTAATTATGACTTACTTTAATGCTTCCTTAAATTGAAGAATCAATGTATTTTATTACAGAGTCTTCTCCAAGCAAGAGTTTATAGAGAAACTGTCCTGCATAGATATACAAAAGTGTCTTATACAGAAAAGGCTAAGGGATGTTAGTCCTGTGATCCGGGACTGTGCCCGCAGGGCAGCCTGCAGTCTCCTTCAAACTGCAGGTATCTTGACACAGAAGCCTGTGCCACGGGCTTATTTCCTTTAGTTATTTTTTTTTTTATTTTATTCATTTTTTTGAGACAGTCTCACTCTGTCACCCTGGGTAGAGTACTGTGGCGTCAATTGAGTGCACAGCAGACTCTTGGGCTTAAGTGAGAGATCCTCTAATCTCAGCCTCCCTAGTAGATGAGACTACAGGCACCTGCCACAACCCTGGCTAGTTTTTCTATTTTCAGTAGAGAAACTCTTGCTCAGGCTGGTATTGAACTCCTAAGCTCAACTGATCCACCTGCTTCGGCCTGCCAGAGTGCTAGGATTACAGGCTTAAGCCACCACGCCTGGTTTAAGATTACTTTATGTATCGCAATTTTTTTCAGCTATCCTAGATGTGTTGGCATGCCAGAGGTGGCCTTTAGGTAACTGGTACAGTATTGTACTTTGAAAGGGGCTGATATAAATGAAACTTAGGGTGTAGGGACAAATGCCACTCGGAGGCAGACAAACTTGGCCTGAGCTGCCTCTCTCCTGTCTGCTTGCCTCTGGGAGGCTGTACTCACCCTGTTCAATCCCATACAGGACATTTATGTGAACACAACTTTAGCAACATGCACAGGCAGGACTTGTGAGTCTAAATGTTTAATGTGTGTTATGGGTTCCTCTCTTTTGTCTGTCAGTGCAAAGGTTGGACTCTTATGTTTCCAATGTAGGATTTGTGCTAGGAAGTAGGATCATACACTCAATTTTTATGTAGACTTCAGGAATAATCCCTATGAATAGGCATAAAAATATGGGTTTATTTTATTTAAGACTGATAATTTATAGGAAGTGTTATCATTGTCTGTCTACTCATTTATTTACTTTGCATTTCAGGCCCTGAAGCATCTCCATCCCCATCCACACCAGCAGAGCTCAAGTAAACCTCGATGCAGGATGTATTTAGGATAACTTTTTTAGTGGCTAAATATGCTATTACTATGCTAACAGCTATATTTATAAGCTCCTGTTATATTTTATTGATATATATTCTTATATTCTTGTATTTATCTTGTAGTAGATTTGACATGCATGATAGTACAAGTGTTGAGTTTTGTTTCTTACATTTCTCTGGGGTGTTAAACACGTACTCAGTAAATATAAATAAGGCCTCTGCTACCTTTTGCCTTGCTGACCTGGTAGCATCCCAGTGTTTGGGGACCAATCACTTCCTCTTTGTCATCAGCTAACATCACCTCCTCTTGTGTGAACCACTGTTGGGTGGTGTTTCTACTAGATTCTTACATAGGAGAAACTCTCAGAACACGCTTTCAACCTTTTGTATTATTTGGTCCTGTAATCTTTGTAGAAATAACTTCCCAGTTATAAAAAAAGTTAATTCCAAAATATGTTGATATAGTTTAAATGTTAAAACATTTTAATTTATCATGCCTTAAAGTTGTAAACATTTCATGTAAAACATTGTAACATTGCTAGTTTTAAATTTTTGTTAATACTTTTTACATAAATTGAAGTTCAAAATATTAAGTATTTAATCTTTTGTACCCTTTAAGCAAAAATATGTTGCATTGTGATATTGAATTTAGTAGGCTGAACAAAATATTTTAATAGATGGAATTCTCTTGTTTTATAATTTTTTATTGTTTATATGTAAGTAATTAGCATTAAAATATAGTTTTATATTTTGTACATTTAATTGATTAATAAAATAATAATTTTATGTAGGAAGGTTTTCAGAAAGCCAAATAAGTTCACAGATACTTTACCTTCTTGTCAAGAATAAGCTTATCATGCACTTGCTTACCTAGAAGTTAAGTTTCAAATTAGTTTTCTAAATGAGATGTTCAATTGAGCGTATATACATATGTTATTTGATCAAACTGATACATGAGAGAATGTATGCAATGTGTAAAAATGTGAATGGCTGTATGTATTGAATAAAGAGAATATTCCATCGTAGTAAGTTTATTTTTTTTCTCTTTTTTTTCTTTTTGGTCCTCTCAAACTGAATTTTTACTCCATTCCCAAACAGCCCCACCTTAATGAAAAAATCATAAAGAACATATACCATTAGTGTTCAGCTCTTTAATTTTCTTTCTTTCCTCCTTTCCTTACTCTCTTCCTCCCTCCCTCCTTCCCTTTTTTTTCCTTTTTTTTTTTTTGACAGAGTCTCTCTCACTCCGTTGCCGTAGGCTAGACTGCCATGGCCTCAGCCTAGCTGTCAGCAAACACACTCCTGGGTTCAAGCCATCCTCCTGCCTCAGTTTCCTGAATACCTGGGACTACAGCATGAGACCTGGCTACTTTTTCTATTTTTTTGTTCTGCAACAGAGTCTCACCTCTACCAAAAAAATGTATCTGATAAAGGACTGTTATCTAATATATACAAGGAATTCTTAAAACCTAATGGAATAAAACAACTCAATATAAAAATGAGACAAAGACTTTAACAGACCCCTCGTCAAAGATCTTCCACATCATGTGTCATCGGGGAAGTGCAAAATAAGACAATCCACTACCACTGCCCACCTATTAGACTGGACAAATCCAGAGCCCTGGCAATACCAAACACTGGGGAGGATGTGGAGCAAGAGGACTTCTGCGTCGTCGGCGGGAACACAAAAGTGGCACAACCACTTTGGAAGACGCCATGGCGACTTCCTACGAAACAAAACAATCTTATCACATGAGTCAGCAATTGCATCCCTTTGTGTTTACACAAAGAGATCGAAAATTAATTTTCACACAAAAACCTGCACTCAGATGTTTACAGCAGATTTATTCATAATAGCCCAAACTTGGAAGCCACCAACATGTTCTTTAGTAGGTGACTGGGTATGAACTACGGCATTCCAGGCACTCCTCCAGGTTGGGCAGATGAATAAGCATGTTGTAAAAGCTCACATGGTAAAGAACCACAGTACACAAGGGCAGCCTCCAGCTGAAAGTTGACAGCCAGATGAACCTCCGTGTCCTCAGTCATCAGCCACAAGGAAATGAATTCTGCAGCAACCTGACCGAGGCTGAGAACAGATACTTTCCCAGTGAAGCCTCCAGAAGAAAACGTAGCTCAGCCAATGCGCCGGTTGCAGCCCTTGAAATCTGGGCTAGAGATGTCTGAACTGGGGAGACTGTGAAGTAGGAAGTCAGAAAGGAATCTGCAGGATTGTGCTGTGAATTCTATTTTAGTTTTTAGTTTTTTTGAGGAAGTGCTATAATGTTTTCCTTAGTAGCCACACCATTCAGCATTCCCGCCAACCATGTACAAGGCTTCTAGTTTCTGCACATCCTTGGCAATACTTAAATACTTGGTACTTTCTGCTTTCTATATGTTGATAGTAGATACCTTACTGCGTGTGAAGTGGCATCTCACTCACTGTGGTTTTGATTGGCATTTCCCTGATGATTAGTTCAATGTATGGTGAAACCTACTCTGTAGGATGCCGTAATGCTGGATATAAGTCATAAATTCAAACCCGTAGCATGTACAACTCCAAGAGTAAACCTTAGCATAAACTATAGACTTTCAGTGATAATGATGTCAGTGTGGGTTCATCAATTTCTTTCTTTTTTTTTTTTTTAGAGACAGAGTCTCACTTTATCACCCTCTGTAGAGTGCCGTGGCATCACACAGCTCATGGCAACCTCCAACTCCTGGGCTTAGGCGATCCTCTTGCCTCAGCCTCCTGAGTAGCTGGGACTACAGGAGCCTGCCACAATGCCCAGCTATTTTTTTGTTGCAGTTTGGCTGGGGACAGGTTTGAAACTGCCACCCTTGGTATATGGGGCTGGTGCCCTACTCACTGAGCCACAGGCACCGCCTTTCTTTTCTTTTTTTTTTGAGACAGAGTCTCACTATGTCGCCCTTGGTAGAGTGCTGTGGCATCATAGCTCACGGCAACCTCAAACTCTTGGGCTTAAGCAATTCTCTTGCCTCCGCCTCCCAAGTAGCTGGGACTACAGGTGCCCACCACAACACTGGGTTATTTTGTTGTTGTTGTTGTTGCAGTTGTTTAGTTGTCCCTGGCTGGGTTCAAACCCACCATGTAGCTAGCACTGTAAACACTGTGCTACAGATGCTGATCCGGGTTCATCAATTTTTAACAAATATACCACTCAGGTAGTAGATATTGATAGTAGGGAAAGGGATATATGGGAACTTTCTGTACTTTCTGGTAAATTTTGTTGCTCTAAATAGTCTATTAAAAATGACCCAAAAACCCCAGACAATGAATACTGCCCTGTCATAAAAAGAGAAATAAAATTTACAGGTAAAGGCTCAGCGCCTGTGGCTCAAGCGGCTAAGGCACCAGCCACATACACCTGAGCTGGCGGGTTTGAATCCAGCCCGGGCCCACCAAACAACAATGATGGCTGCAACCAAAAAAAAAAAAATAGCTGGGCGTTGTGGCGGGCGCCTGTAGTCCCAGCTACTTGGGAGGCGGATACAGGAGAATTGCTTGAGCCCAGGAGTTGGAGGTTGCTGTGAGCTGTGACAGCACAGCACCCTACCCCGGATGACAGCTAGAGGCTCAGTTTCAAAAAAATAAAAAAATAAATAAATAAATAAAATAAATAAATTTACAGGTAAAAAGTTAGGTACAGTGTATGCTTATAGTCCCAGCTACTCAGGAGTCTGAGGTGAAACAATTGCATGACCCCAGTAGTTTGAGTCCAGCCTGGGAAACATAGCAAGACCCCATATTTAAAAGAAAAAGAATACGTACAAATGAATATTTAAAAAAAGCAAAAAAAAGTTGGGTATTCTGCCTGAAATATAACATTAGTTGATGGTATATATTACTGATCGTATAACATTCCTTAGAGATAAAGGTAAAAGAAAACAGATCACCTTAAATCTAAAGGTTAAATAAGCATCAGTAATATAAAAGGATTAAAATAAGAAGGGAAGAAATATTTCCAACCCTTTTTATCCACTGAAAGCAAGGCTCAGCAGCCGTGACTCTGCCGATGCCCTTAGCCTACATTTCATGTGGGAGTTCTTTGGAAATGATAAGAGGCTGTGTGTACAGTTTGAACAAACACAGTGATGACCCTACAAATCCCAAGGATGCTGATTCAGTAGCAACCATGACAAGTGGTAAGACATAAAAGGTATGGAATATCCTCTGAGACACATTGCCTATGACCTGAGTCTATGCTAATTATGAATTCAAAGATTTTGCCTTGAACTTGCCTTGTGTTTCTGTTGGATTACTAAAAGATTTGCTTAAAGCACCACATTTCTGAGCTATGATGCCATGGCACTCTATAGGAGGGCAAAAAAAATAAATACTTCATTTCTACCTAAGAATACCCTAATTTCTTCGACAGTATCCATTAAGGCTGGGCGGAGTGGCTCACACCTATAATCTTAGTACTCTGGGAGGTCAAGGCGGGTGAATGGCTTGAGCTCAAGAGTTCAAGACCAGCGTGAGCCAGAGCTGGAGCCAGAGGGAGACCTTGTCTCTTAAAAAAATAGCTTGGCATTGTGAGGGGCACCTGTAGTCTCAGCTGAGGCTGAGGCAAGAGAATCGCTTAAGAGGCTGAGGCAAGAGAATCGCTTAAGCCGAAGAGTTGGAGGTTGCTGTGAGTTGTGATCCCACAGCACTCTACCGATGGCGACAAAGTGAGACTCTATCTCAAAAACAAACAAACACAAAATAAAGTATTCATTAATCAGATAGCTGTTCTTGCTTTATGAACTACAGTTGTACAAAGTGCATCTTGGGAAACTTCTAGTAATTGAGATAATGATAACCACTAAACCTGAATCTCCCCACACATCATTTAAAAATTGAGCAGATCAGGCGGTGCCTGTGACTCAAGGAGTAGGGTGCCGACCCATATACGGGAGGTGGTAGGTTCAAACTTGCCCCCCCCCAAAAAAAAAAAAAAAACTGTAAAAAAAAATGTTTGAGCGGCTCCTGTGGTTTAAAGGGGTAAGGCGCCGGCCCCATAAGCTGGAGGTGGTGGGTTCAAACCCAGCACTGGCCAAAAAACTGCAAAAAAAAGAAAAAGAAAAAAATTTTGAGCAGACATACCGATCATTGTACATCTATAGCATAAACACAACTGCCAGTGACCCATTTCTTCAGCACAATTAAAAAGAGAGAATATTATAAACTTCAAATAACCTGTCAATAAACAAACAGAAATTCCCAGAAGAAACATTTCTAGAGACTGCACCACATACTTTACTGAGGGTGGGCGAATCCAGAAAGATGCCAGAGAGAGGAGAAGGATCTTAAACAAAACAACCTGCAGAAGAAAAAGTCCAGACTAGGTAAGAAAGTAATGAAGACGAGGATCAGGAGGAGTCTTTGCAGAGCACAGCACTGGTGACAGGAAAGGGAATCAGCACATGTGTGGGACCCAGGGCAGTACTCTGGAGAAGGCACTGCTTCTGGAGAAAACAGTATGAAAGGGGAAGGCAAGCTGCCCTGGAGGACTGCGTGGTGAAGGGGAAATGGAGGTGGAGGAAATTGTAGTATCCTACCAAATAAAAGTAATCCCCCAAAATGAAAGAACACACAACCCCACCCTACCTACCAAACAGCCACCCAATAAAAAGTTTCCATACCTCCTTACGGAAAATGACACATTTGAATGTAAATCATCCCAATAGACAACTCTTTTTTTTTTTTTTTTTGGCCATGGGGCTGGCGCCCCACTCCTTGAGCCACAGGCACCACCCCAATAGACAACTCTATTTACAGAATAGTGAGACTCTGTCTAAAAAAAAAAAAAAAAAAAGAAAAAAGAAAATCTAGTATAAAGAGGCCAGGTGCAGTGGCTCATGCCTGTAATCCTAGCATTCTGGAAGGCTGAGGTGGACCAGTCACTTGAGTTTAGGAGTTTAAGACCAGCCTGAGCAAGAGTGACACCCTGTCTCTACTAAAAAAAAAAAAAAAAGAAAGAAATACTGAAGTAAGAGGATCACTGAAGCCCAAAAATTTGAGGTTGCTATGAGCCATAATGATGCCATAGCACTTTACCCAGGGTGACAGAGTGAGATTCTATTTCAAAAAAAAAGGAAAGAAAGAGGAAAGAAAAAGAAAAAAAGCAAGAAAAGAACCAAGAGATTAAAAATGAGATGGGCTCAGTGCCTGTAGCTTAACAGCTAGGGCGCCAGCCACATACACCAGAGCTGGCGGTTCGATCCCAGCCAGAGCCTGCCAAACAACAATGACAACTACAACCAAAAAATATCTAGGCATTGTGGCAGGTGCCTGTAGTCCCAGCTACTTGGGAGGCTGAGGGAAGAAAATGCCAGGAAGGCTATGTTAACCAGTTTGATGAAAATATTTCAAATTGTATATAAAACCAGCACATTGTACCCCACTATTGCATTAATGTACACAGCTATGATTTAATAAAAAAAATATATATATATATCCTCAGTCCCTCTAGGCAAGATCTGATAATTTAGCAGGTCAGGAAAAATAACCTGGCTTAAACCTTCTCAAAAGCAATATGCAAGGCAACAATGAAGGAGCATTTTCAAGAAACTCAAGGAAAGAATTTATAATCCAAAGGTTTTATACCCACCAAACTGCCTTTCAAGTATCAAGGCTGTAGAAAAATGGCTC
The DNA here is from genome assembly GCA_963574355.1 of Loris lydekkerianus. NCBI lineage: Eukaryota > Metazoa > Chordata > Mammalia > Primates > Lorisidae > Loris > Loris lydekkerianus. The sequence continues at coordinate 671 of CAUYPK010048618.1, read as the reverse complement.
CAAACATGGGAGAATGAGCTAGAGAGGGAGAAGCATCAGGTAGAGAAGGAGACTAACTCCTGTCTCTAAAAATAGCTGGGCGTTGTGGTGGATGCCTGTAGTTCCAGCTACTCGGGAGGTTGAGGCAAAAGATTCACTTGAGCCCAAGAGTTTGAGGTTCTATTATGCCACAGCATTCTACTGAGGGGGCCAAAAGGAGACTCTGTCTCAAAAAAAAAGAGAGAGAATAGGAAAAATAGTAGACTCAACAAAACCAAACTTGATTCTGAGAAAAGATGAACAAATTGACAAACTAGGCCAGGCCAGTGGCTCACACCTGTAATCCTAGCACTCTGGGAGGCAGAGGCAGGTGGATCACTTGAGCTCAGGAGTTGGAGACCAGCCTGAACAAGAACAAGACCCCATCTCTACTAAAAATAGAAAAGCTAGCTGGGCATTGTGGTAGGCGCCTGTAGTTCCAGCTAGTCAGGAGGCTGAAGCAAGAGAATCACTTGAGCTTAGGAGTTTGAGGTCCCTGTGAGCTATAATGATGCCAGGGCACTCTATCCAGGGTGACAGACCAAAAAAAAAAAAAAAAAAAAAAAAAAAAAAGGAATAAAAAAATAACCACAGTAATAAGAAAATAAACAAAATGACACCCCGGAGTAAGACAGTGAGACCCAAAACGGTTT
>CAUYPK010048617.1:0-44128 GCA_963574355.1 Loris lydekkerianus | reverse complement strand
CTCCCTTTTTTCTTTTCTGTACCCTTAAAATCTTCCTCCTTTTCGAGATTGGGGCTTCTCTGCTCTCCTGCTGTGTAAGGAGCAGGAAGCCCAGGCTCGAGTTTGTAAATAAACAACCTCTTGCTTTTGCATCGGACTTGGTCTCCGGGTGATTTATGTGGGGGGATCCTGCAACTTGGGCACAACATATTAATCAGATGTAACAAAAACAACTTACCATTTCTTTAGACACGAAAGTAAAAAGCATATCCAATAAATTAGTTTGTACTGGTATCTCTCAGGCCCTTCAGATCACTAGACAATAGCAACAAAACACTAGCTGAGCCACTATCTGTTACATCACACATACTCCTTTGTGTTACTTCTTTTCCATGGACCACATGGCAACTCTCCAGAAAGGCTTGTTCTGTTATTATACTCTAATATTCTTCAATTCAGAGGAAAAGAGTATTTTTTTAATTTTTTCCTTTTCCTTTGAAATTCGTTCCCATGCCTTTCATGGACCTTGGTAATGTTCCAAAACTTTTGTAATCAATCTACCATTGCAAGCTGTCAGAGCAGATTTTCTTTACTAGAATTTATATGACACTATACATTTAATGTCTGTTCTACATACATCCTTTTATTCTTTCCTTTTTATCTTATTTAATTGCTTTTGGGAAGCTTTTTGTTCTTTTCAAATCTATTGAATTATCTCCAACTTTAAGGGCTTTTAATAAAAAAGTGTTCCCAGAAAAACTGAATCAGCAAAATTGTCTTCACAATTTGCTATCATGTTACTTGAGGATAGTCACTCACTTCATTTGTAAAGCGTCTAAAAGGAGGGTGTTAGAGGGTGGTGTCTGTGGCTCAAAGGAGTAGGGTGCCAGCCCCATATGTTGGAGGTGACAGGTTCCAACCCAGCCCCAGCCAAAAACTGCAAAAAAAAAAAAAAAAAAAAAAGGAGGGTGTTAGAACTTTGAGGAAGATAAACTATTTTGGTCAAACTAGTTAATATGTACAGTCATTTAACCAGTAAATTCAGATAGCAAATTTGATGATTATGGAATTCTTCTTTTAATTCCTTTTGTATGTGGACTGGTGACCTTAATAAATTATTAAAACCCTGGGGTTTTGTTTTCTTGTTTTTTTATTGTCTCAATGTCATCCATAATGGTAAAAATAATGTCCTATTGAACATAAAAATAAAACCAAAAATTATAATAATAATAGCAATTCAATTATATAGCAAATTAAAAGTTGAATTTAATATATATGAAATGAAATCTTCTTCACATATTTCCTTAGCTGTACAATTATGATTCAAGTCCCATATTCTAATATTTCAGAATTGTAATAATGTTGTGTGTTATTGGTTGTTTTTCTAAGGACATACATTGGAGAATACATGCAGATTTCTGCATATTATTTGCATTTAATAAAGACCCATCAACCAGGGGGAAGATGTGGAAATGGATTTATATTGAACTTTGAACCACAATTGTGGTATTCCTATACTGTAATATAGAAAAAACATTAAAGAATGTGTGATTGCCTAAGAATAGTAGAAACAAACCAAGTCAATGCTTGTGAGTGAGTAAAAATGTTGGTTATTTTGCAAGGTGATTCTTTCTGTAATTTGGGCTTAGGGCTAAATAAGCATTATATAAAACATTGAAGTTAGAATGCTGACAGAGTGGAATTGTTTTGTTTTCTGAAAATATCACAGACCATTTCTGAAACATTTAAACTTTGGCCTTAACTAAATTTATTTTCTAAGCACCTTTCCTCTGTTTCAAAATATGAACAGTATGTAGAGTCCACATGTTTCTGATTCATTTACAACTAATTTATTAAAATTGGTGAGACCTATTTGCTAACCACAAGGTCTAGAAAACCACTTTAAAAAAAAAAAAAAGTATTCTTAAATTTTCCATTTAGATCACTCAGTTAATTCAGAGAGGATTCAAACTTTAATTATGTGAGTTTAATAAAAATTAAAGAGAAGCCATTGAGTGTTTCCTTTCACTCTATTTTTTTTCTATTACATTTGTTCTCTTTTGCCAATCTGAAAGGTACTCAATTTTCTTTTGCTCGCCCAGCTCTCAGAATACTTAGGACGTGTTCATTAACAGTATTAGCAATAATAAGTTCCAAAAATATTCATTATAAATAATAATGCTTTAATTACCCCATAGATCTTATTTTCCAACAGAAAAAAGTTATTAGAAGTCAAATGGACAATAAATACAGCATACCTAATTTTAGCTTTTTCCTTACATAACTGATGGTATGTTTTCATATACTTGTTTTTTACTTAAACTTTCCCTGAAGATTGAAGCACATTAGTAATTAAACACTCGGGAGATGGTGACCAGGAGCAGCTTGCTCACTGTGCTCTCCCAAAGAGGATTGAATGTGGAGAGTGGATATCCACCTTCAGATGGATCATCTAAGGGAGAATAATGTGCATCAAAAGAGAGGTGACTGGAGGCACCCACAGTGAAAGAGGAGGAAGAGGGCCAACCTGCTGTGCAGTTTGGGGATACACAGGAAGATGAGCACACACATGGGGAAGGCAATCCAGGGCTCCACAATCCCCCACAGTCATGACTATCTGAGCTGTAGGAGGGACCCTATACTGCAGATGGCCACAGTGCTAACATAGGGAACTATTTGAAGCCTGCAGAGACATTGCTTAGGAGAGAGGCCGCAGTAGTTACCCACTGGCTTATAAAACCTGGGCACTGTGGCTAGTGCCAATTTAAAAGCCTAGACCCTGGGCTGGGCATGGTGGCTCATGCCTGTAATCCTAGGCCAAGATAGATAAATTTCTAGAGGTCAGGAGTTCAAGACCACCCTGAGCAAGAGTGAGACCCCATCTCTAGAAACTATCTGGACTTTTTGGCGGGCACCTGTATTCCTAGCTACTCGAGAGGGTGAGAAAAGAGGGTCTTTTTAGCCCAGGAAGTTGCAGGTTGCCATGAGCTATGATGCCACAGCACTCTACTACAGGTAGTGAGATTCTGTCTAAATAAATAAATAAAATAAAATAAAAGCCTAGACTCAGCTCACTGCCTTCCTGATGCCTCTCCATTGCCCCTGCAAGTCCAGGTAGATGGTGGGAGCAGGGAGGCTTGGCACTCTTATAAGTCCTGTGGGCAAGTGCCACAATCCTCCACCACAGCTATGGGACCTGGGCCATCTGACAATCACTGTAGCCTGTCAGTGTAAAGTGCGGGGCTGGGCTCCAGTGCCCAACCAACAAACACTGCAGCCAGAGCATCCATTCCAATGGGGTAGCTTTTAAGCTGTAGCAGGCTGACAATTACTTCCATCCATGCCAGGTGCGAGAGAGGTCAAGTTCAAGTCATGAGGGCCAAAAAATACCCTGCAGGTCTAACCCACACAGCTCTCAAGCCAATGTGAGCTGACAATCGCCACCATCAGCAGGTCTGAGTGGTCAACTTGAAAGCCAGTGCCAGTTGTCAATTGCTGCTGCTGGAGGGTGTGAGTGGGACACGATTACACTCAAGCCACATGGAGCAACAAACACTGCCACCAGTGGATCTGCCTAGGGCAGGTCCTAAGCCAGAATAGGTGGAAATTGCCACCACCCACGGGTGTGGGCAAGGCTGTGCTTAAACCAGTGGAGGCTGAAAAATGTTGCTGCCGGAAGATCTGAATGGAACATCTCAGACGGCTCAGGCTGACAATCACTCTGCTGACAGAGCTTGATGGGGCATTCACTCACTCTGCAATGGACAACCACCAGTGACAACCTCAGGGAAATGGTGAGGCAAGAAAGGAACAGTGTTAAATTCACACAGTCTCTCTGCCCATATTGGACTGGGACACAAGAGCACTATCAATGACTCTCTATCTTAGCACTAAGTAGAAAAGATGCCAGTAGCAGAGAACAGGTGCACCACAAGCATATCTCTCTTGAGCTGAAAGAAGAGATTTCAGATGAGGGGAAAAAAGAAAAAGAACTCTGACCACATGGGGAAAAAGAAAGATATTCCAACACTCCTGAAGAATCACAGTACGTCTCCAGCAATGGACCTCAACCTACAAAAAACTGTCAAAATGTCAGAGAGAGAATTCAGAATATGGATGGCAAGTAAGATGACAGGATTGAAGAGAAAGTTGAAATCCAACACAAAGATGCCAAAAATATGTTTCATAACATGAAAGAAAAAAACGAAGAATTCACTAAAGAGATAGACAACGTAAGGAAAGATAAAATAGAATTTAAAGAAAGGAAAAAGTTATTTCCTTTTAGGGAATTTTAAAGTACAGCAGAAAGCCTCAGCAACAGGCTAAACCAAGCTGAAGAAAGAAGTCCAGAGCTTAAAGGCCAGGCTTTCAGACTAACCCAGTCAAAGATGCAGGAAAAAGAGTAAAGAAGAATGAGCAATCACTTAGGGAAGGATGAAACTATGAACAGCAGACCAATGTAAGAGTTATAGCCAAGGCTGTTTATATCTCCAGTGCAGATTTTCTGCACAGTTACATAAGGCAGATTTCCATCTACTTTTATGTTTCCAACCCATCTGAATAGTTATCTTGAAATATACTAAAGTAATATATTTGGGGTGAAATATATTGCTTTCTGTTTAAAGTACACTGAAAAGAAGTGATGAAGAGGCATGATTTTCTCAATGAACTTGCTTTATTATACAGTGTGCATGTGTGATTGCTAAAAATGAATATTAATTAAAACACTAAAATAAAAAATTAAAATGTTAATATTTTTAAACAAAGACAACATCAAAATCAGTTTTCCTGGTCCAGTACTAACTACCCCTAAGGTAAGCTTTTAATGATTCCTCATTCCCAAATAATCAATAGAAATGGGACAAGTGCAATGAACAAAGCATTTCTATCATTATCAGCTGATCTCACTTGTGTTTCTCTGAAGCTTTGTATTATCCACTGTGTACAGGGTGGGGAGTGGGAGGAAGAAGGAGAAGGGAGAAGAAAAAGATAACATTTTGTAAGGGACAGGGTCTCACTCTGTCACCAAGGCTCCGGTGGAGTGGCATCCTCATAGCTCACTGCATCCTCATGCTCCTGGGCTCCAGTGATCCTCTTGCCCCAGCCTTTCAAGTATGTGGGACCACAGGTAGTTAGCATTACTTCTGGCTAATTTTTCTATTTTTTGTAAAGTGAGGTCTCACTCTTACCCAGGCTGATCTCAAATGCCTGGCTTCAAGCAACTCTTCCACCTTGGCCTCCCAAGCACTAGGATTATAAGCATGAACTACTGTGCCCAGCCCAGAGAACTTTTTAAAAAAGGAAAGACAATAATCATTAAGCTCACCCCTGATTTCTACTGTAGGACTTTCAAGCTAGTATTATTTTCTCCAGCATCTTACTGAGATTAGGCATTTAGGCTCAAAAGATTCTGTAATGTATTTTGCTATATTAATTTGGATCTGTTGAATTGCATATCCAGCAGTTTGGAAAGAAACCACAAAACCCAGAGAGAAACAAACTGCTTGCACAAGAGAGAAACAGGAAATTCATTCCTAAAGAGCATGCAGTTAAAGACAGCTTAAAGAAAGGAGGAAGGACCTATAGAAAAAGCAGGATCCCAGTAAAACAAAGAATTATCATGTTCTGTGTGAAGTATTAACTATTGAGAATGCAGAACATGAATTTGAAGTCACTTTCTGAGTGGTGTTACAATATAACATTACTTGTTTTTCCTAAAAATCTACCAAATGCACTGTCTTGTGACTGTGGTAGTTTGAGAAGTGAATAACAGCAGGGATGAAGAGGAGACATTAATTGTACAAGGTGAGGTGATGCTGTGTGGGTAGCAAAGAAATCACACACATGATGAGGTGAGAATGTGAAAATGTATTTAAAAAAAAAATAGAAGGTAAATATGATGACAAAATACCTCTGACCGTATTCAAAGGAACCCTTCATTTCCCGCTATGGGTTCTTCACATCTTTTCATTAGTGTCAGAAAGGAATACAGTATGCACATACTATATGCAAATAATAAAACTGAAAATAATAAGTCACATGTTTCTCCCCTTATGTGCAGATTAATGATTGCTTCTGTTGTGTTTTTGAGAGATTACTTGCAAGAATAATTGCAGAATGTTGTAATATGTTAGTCACCTTGACAGGTGTTTTTGCATAAAGATCAATCAAGATGGTCTCTGATATTAAGGATATTTTAAATATGTTGAAAATACAAATAGAGTGTTAATGGTGCTTAAGTACAGTGCCACTCTTGGGTATAGGAGAGGAGAAATATTATTCCCTAACCCATCCTAGGATAATAGCTGAGGCTCTTATCACAAAAGACAGATTAACAAGATAAAAATATATTAATTTATTTAATATAAGTTTTAGGTGACCTAGGACCTTTCATGAGGAAATTAAGACCCAAAAGCTGAGCAAAGCTATATATTTTTTATGCTAGGTTTGATTAAGAAGTAGATAGTCATGGAAAAATACAATTGGACAAAGGAGTATTATCTAATGAGAATAAACTAGAGGGAACTTAGCAAGGCCTGTTTGTTCAGATTCTTCTCATGTTTTCATAGATAAGGACATTTCTTTTGTACAAGTATAGAAAGTGCACCTATTAAAAGTATATACAGTAGATTCTGAAAAGCCCCAATCTAAAAGCCCAATTCTAGCCCCTCTCACTGCAACTGCAGGTCCATCCTGCCCATACAGGAATCTACTGGAAAGCACACCTATCTGGGCCACTGGGACAATCTTATGGCATCATGTCCATGGCCAGCATTCTCATTTAGTCCCAGTACTCTCCTTGGGTCTTCCCCAGGTCCATCTAGGCCAGAACAACATGTCAACCTCCAAGCACTCATGAGACACATGAGCAGGTGGGTACAATAGCCGTAGGCTCAGAGACCACAACAGGCAGTTGGCATAAAATTCCTCGAAGGTACTCTGAAGAAGGAAAGACATAAACAAAGCCAGACTGTGAAGACTATGGAAAATACCCAGTTCCTTAATGTGAAGGAATGCTACTTGATACTACTACAAGCATCAAGAACATTCAGGGAAGTATGACCTCACCAAATGAACAAACTAAAATGCCAGAGACTGACCCTGAAGTGATGAAGATGTGTGAACTCTCAGACAAAGAGTTCTGAATGGCAATTTTATGGAAGCTGAATAAACTTCAAGAAACACAGGCAATCAATTCAGAAATTTATGAGAGATTGAAATAACAAAAGAAATCAAAAGGGAATCCTGGAGGTGAAAACTACAATGAATAAAGTGAAAAATGCAATAGAGAACATTAACAGTAGAATTAATCAAGAATCTGTGATTGCAAAGACAGACTATTTGAAAATACAATAAGATAAGAATGGAATGAAATGAACAGAATCTTTAATGAATAGAAGCAACATCAAAAGAGCAAATATTTCAACTTACTGGTGTTAAAGAGGGAACTGAGAAAGATAAAGGAAAACTAAGAAAGATAATTCTAAGAAATAATAAAACTTTCTAAACCTTCAGAAAGATATAAATACTCAGGTACAGGAAGGTCAAAAACCACCAGTCCTATTTAACTTGGATAGCATACCACAGGATACACTATATAATCAAATTCAAAAAAATCAAAGACAGAATCCTGAATGCAGCAAGAAATAGAAACAAATAATTATATAAAGGATATTCAATATAACTGGCAACATACTTCTAAGCAGAAACCCTATAGGCCCAGAGGGAATGCAGAAGCCATAAAAATCTGCCAACCAAATATATTGTCCCCAGCAATATATTTGGAATGAGGAAAAGATAAAAGACTCAAAGAGGGAATTTATTATTATCAGAACTTTTCTACAAGAAATCCAAAAAAAGAGTTCTTTACACCAAAAAAAAAAAAAAAAAAAAAGGCACAAATGTGATTGTTATACCAATATGGTAAATTATCATATTCAAACTACTTATATTTTTATAAGAAGATTAAAAGATAATATTATTAAAAATAATAACTAAAACAATTTTTGTTAAGAGATGGGCAATATAAAAATGCAAATTATGCATCAAAAATTCAAAATATGGGAAGAGAAAGGGCTTAACATACACAGGAGTTTTGTTTTCTTTTCGTGGAATGAAAATTAAGTTGGTATCACTTTAAATACTTGTTATAACTACAGGATAAGTTTACTAAACCTCATGGTAACAACAAACCAAAAATATATAATACATTTACCAAAAATAAAAAGCAATGAATTAAAACATACTAGCAGGGAAAAATCAATTAGCCACAAAGAAAGACAATAAGAAAAAAATAAATAAAGGAGTTACAAAACAACCAGGAAATAAGTAACAAATGGTAGTAATGAGTTCCTACCTATGAATGATAACATTGAAGGTAAATGGACTAAATTCTCCTATTAAAATAGACAGGCCAAGTACAGTGACTCGTGCCTATAATCCTAATAATTTGGGAGGCCAAGATGAGAGGATAACTTGAGGCCAGGATTTTGAAACCAGCCATAGCAATATCCCAAGATCCCACTTCTATAAAAATGAAAAAATTAGAAAAGCATGATGGCACGTGCCTGTTGTCCTACCTACTTGAGAGGTTGGTACAAGAAGATCACTTGAACCCAGAAGTTTCAGGTTGAAGTGAGCTATTATGACACCACTGAATTCCAACCTGGGCAACAGAATGAGACCCTGTGTCTGTCTGTCTGTCTCTCTATCTCTCTCTCTCTCCTCTCTCTCTCACACACACATATATATATACATATACATATATACAGAGAGAAAGAGAGAGAGTGGTTAAATGGATTAATAAATAAGACCTAACTATATGCAGTACACACAAAAAAAAAACCTCATTTCACCTATAAAGACAAAGAGACTGAAAATGAAAGAATGGAAAAAGATATGTGAAGCAAAGAGAAACCAAAAAAAAAAAAAAAGAAAAAGAAAAAAACTGAAATAGCTATACTTATATCATAAAACAGACTTTAAGTCAAAAACTATAAAAAGGAGACAAGATAATTTTATAATAATAAAAGGGTCAATTCATCAAGAGTATATAACAATTAAAAATTGTATATGAACCCAATACTAGAAAACCCAAATATATAAACCTAAAATGTTAATATATCTAAAGAGAGAGACAATGGCAATATAATATTAAGTACCTTTATCACCCCATTTTCAGCAATGTATAGATAACCCAGGCAGAAAATCAATAAAGACAGACTAGTCTTAAACTCTACTCTAGACCAAATGGACTTAAAAGATATAGAGACAGAAGTTTCTCTGAAGAAGATAGGCACTTGGCCTACAAACATATGAAAAAATGCTCATCTTTAATCATCAGAGAAATGCAAACCAAAACTACTTTGAGATACCATCTAACTCTGGTAAGAGTAGCCCACATCACAACATCCCAAAACAACAGATGTTGGCGTGGATGTGGAGAAAAGGGAACACTTCTGCACTGCTGGTGGGAATGCAAGCTAGTACGTTCCTTCTGGAAGGAAGTTTGGAGAATACTCAGGGATCTAAACGTAGACCTGCTGTTTGATCCTGTAATTCCTCTACTAGGTGTAAACCCAAAGGACCAAAAATCATTTGGCAATAAAGATATTTGCACCAGATTGTTCATTAAAGCTCAATTCATAATTGCCAAGTCATGGAAGAAGCCCAAGTGCCCATCGACCCATGAATGGATTAATAAATTGTGGCATATGTATACCATGGAATATGATGCAGCAGTACAAAAATGGAGACTTTACCTCCTTTATGGTTACATGGATGGAGCTGGCAAATATTTTTCTTAGCAAAGTATCGCAGGAATGGACAAAAAAGTATCCAATGTACTCAGTACTACTGTGAAACCAATTATAATAACTCACACTTGCATATGAAAAATGAAACACAACTTTAGGCTTCCCACAAGGAGGGAAGGGCAGGGAGAAGAGAGGACCAGGGAGGGGGGAGGGATAGTAGAGGATAGTAGGTGGGAGGGATAGTAGAGGATAGTAGTTGTACTTGCAACGATGGAGCACATTGCAAGTACAAGTTGGTTCTACCACGTGTAGAACACAAATGTCCTAATGCTATAATTGGGTAAATGAGATGAAAGCTATATTGATTAGTATGATGTAAGCACTCCAATTTGTACAAATAATCAACACACTGAAATGGGCATAAATGTATTTATGATCTATGTACAAAAGACTTAATAAAAAAATAAAATTATAAAAAAAAAGATGGAGGTCAGAATGAATAAAAGACCAAGACCTCATCATATGCTATGTACAAAGACAAATTTTAGATTGAAAAACACTAACAGATTAAAAGTAAAAGGATAGAAAAACATATACCATACAAATGGTAACCTTAATAAAGTTGTAGTAAATGAAACAGTATCATACTGGTGTAAAGATAGATAAATAGATCAATGGACTAGAGTTAAGAGTCCAGAAATAAACCCTTCATTTTATGGTCATCTGATGCAAAAGGTGCCAACAAAACAAAATAAAGGGAATTGAGAAAAATTAAGATATCTATAGGAGACCCTTACCTTACAGGTAAGAAAGTTAACATGAAATAGATCATAAATCTAAATGTAAGAGCTAAAACCATAAAATTACTAGAAAAAATGTATGGGAAAATTTTTGTGACCTTGGATTAGGCAAAGAGCTCTTATAATGTAATACCAAAAGTATAAGCCGTAACAAAACAGTAAAATGAACCTCATTAAAATTAAAATCTTTTGCATTTCAAAAAATGCCATTAAGAAGATAAAAAGACACACATAGACTAGGAGAAAATACCTGCAAATCAGCTGGGCGCAGTGGCTCACTCCTATAATCCTAGCACTCTGGGAGGCCCAGGAGGGTGGATTGTTTGAGCTCAGGAGTTTGAGACCAGCCTGAGCAAGAGCAAGATCCCATCCCTGAAAAGTAGCTGGGCATTGTGGTGGGCACCTATAGTCCCAGCTACTGGGAAGGCTGAGGCAAGAGGATCACTTGAGCCCAGGAGTTTGAGGTTGCTGTGAGCTATGACACCACAATACTTTACCCAGGGGGATACAGTGAGACTCTGTCTCAAAAAATAAAAATCATATAAAATCATATATCTGATAAAGGATTTCTATTCAAAATAAAAAACTCTTATAACTCAATACAACAAACAGCCCAGTTAACAATGGGCAAGACCTCAATAAACATTTTATTGAAGAAAACCTGTGAATGGCTAAACACATATGAAAAATTATCAATATAAAAAATCATTAGGGATATGCAAATTTAAACTATAATGAATCATCACTACATAACACACCAAAATAGCTATAATTCAAAAAACAAACAGTAACAAATGTTTATGAGGACACAAAGAAAAGGGAACTTTCCTAGGGTAGTAGTGAAAAGGCAATATGACATAGCCGCATCAGAAAACAGTTACTCTATTTCTTTAAAAAGTGAACATAATCTTGCTAGATGACCAAACAATTCTGCTAGTGATCATCCAAAGAGAAATTAAAACATGTACATACAAAATGTATATAAAATTGTTCACAGTGTTACTCAAAATAGCACAAAACTAGAAACAATGACAATATCCCTCACTGGTTCCTGAATAAACACAATGTGGTGTATTCATACCGAAAAACCCGAACTCGGCATAAATTTTGTGCCCCCAAAACTCGGTTTATACTTGAGTATATACGGCATATAAAGTACGTAGGAAAGGCAAATGTGTAGGGACTGAAAGTAGATATTGGTTGCCTTGGGCTGGAAGAGCAGGATGACTGCAAAAGAATTTGTAGGAATTATTTTAGACGTGATAAAAAAATTCTAAAATATTCTGGGTGATGGTGATGGTGGCACAGCTCTTTAAATTTACTAAAAATATTACAGCAAATGGGTGAATATTATAGATGAACATTTTACTTCAATAAAGCTGTTTTAAAAAGGGATAGCATTCACTTAAACAAAATAACTGATAAAGTTTGACTGAAAACATTACAAAAACAGACCAACTAAATCAGTTCTATTTAAACACCATTCAACATTTGGGGGAAATTTGCATAAACTCCTAGCTGATCCATTATTACCAAATCTGTTTTGTAAGTGTAGCCCATTGGTTCAAAAAATAGGCCACTTTAACATGTCAATGAACGTAATTTGAATAGCACCAAACATGAATGAACTGATGACAATCATGTCTACCTCTGAAGTTTTAAATTTGATTTTAGGTGTAGGTTCTTTACTTTGACACTTAGAAGAAAATTCAGCATACAAATAGTACTAACAAATGTAATAAATATAAATTTCCAAATCATTTTTTTTAAACAGTAAAAATAATGAGTAACAGGATTAATTTTACAGCTTTCTTGACAATATGACATGTTTGGATTTTTATTTTTTTTACTGCACCAAGTCCATCAATGAAGAAACTTTTGATTGAAAACATTAAAAGCATTCTGTGCTAAACTATCATAGTCTGAAATTAGAATATTTTGCTGTGTGCCACTGCATTCAAGAAACGATGTAGTTATTGTACTGTATTATTTGTTCCTCTTTTCATGTGATATATCATACACACTTACCCTGCTTTCTTCTAGACTATCAAATGGACCTGGTGGATCATCCAGACAAAGAAATTCTCTCACTGCGAGGCTTTTCAAAGGTAAAAAAAAAATTATAAAAAGTTCACAGAAGACAGCAAAAAGCAAAAGTTCTTTTGAAGCTATACACTTTTTAAGCACATTGGTTTCATTGATATACCAAATAAGCAAGTTGGTTATATGTTTTCATTCAAGTAACCAAATACAAACTATAGAAAATACAAAGATTTTTTTTTTTTTTTTGCAGTTTTTGGCTGGGGCTGGGTTTGAACCCGCCACCTCTGGCATATGGGGCTGGCGCCCTACTCCTTTGAGCCACAGATGCCACCCAAGATACAAAGATTTTAAGGTATTTTTTAAGATCTTATGAACATAAAGAGACTGCAAATGTATTGTTATATATATAGAACAGGATGTAAAACATACTTCCAAATAATGGATCAAGAAACCTACCTAAGCAGTGAATAGTTCCTTATGACTTTCAAAGAAATATTAGTCTGAACTAGTTTAGCAAAGTCATTATCCTTTTATGAATGAATGCAATTTCTAATTTATACTTCACTTGTTTCTCCTCTAGTAGATGCTTTTAAACTGAAAAGCATTTACACTGAAACAAGATTGATCTTGCAATCATCTTTATTATATTAATTTACTTAAATATTTTCCCCAGATAGTTCAAGAAAAGAAATTCTGATCATCCCATCTCTGAATTACGACAAGTTGTAAGACAATGAAATAATATGGTGGTGTTATACTTGCAATTATTGTAAATAGGTTAAGAAGGTAGATAACCATATTTTCTTATAACAGCCCTTACTCCCTTTTTGTATTATAAAAAGCAATTTCAGACTGAAAGACAACTCACATACAAGTCAAAATATAAATGTGGAGACAAATTTGTTTTTCACTTGTAAAAGAACAAGAATATGATATCTTGACGTACTATATGAAGGAGATGCCAATGTATACTGAAAAGGGGGGGGCTTGGGAGTTTATACTAGGCCTCATAGGTTGATGATGGTATGGGGCGTTCATGAAGAGATAACTGGTATTTTTTGTGAAATTTTTTCTAGAAAAAAAAAGAAAGAAAGAAAGCCCAATATGAATATAGAGAAGTGGTGTTAAAAAAATAATCCAGAAGATCTCAAAGACAGAACAAAAAGTTGCATCCAGAGAAGCAAATTTCTTGAGAACATAGATAAAAAGAAACAGACATTCAGGGAAATTGGGAAAGACTTGAGTTCATAATCATGGAATAATATGTGATTTAGTTGAACTATCCAAAGTATGCTTTTATTCTTTTTACATGTTCAGCTAAGAGTATACCTAAACAGTGTCAGAGATAGAGGATAGTCTAATGTTTGGACATATCAACAATGTTATCCTCATTCCTCTAACCTTGTATCTCCAAGAAGCAATACTAACATTTTCATAGTACATGGCACACTGAGGTTTTTACATACCCTATTGTTTTAATTCTCATCACAATCATATGAGGTTGTTGTGTATCCTATAGGCTTACCTCCATTGTACAAATGATACTAGCATTCAGAGATAAAATGACTTGCCCAATGTCAAAAAGCGCACGTGGTAGAGCAATCTGTCTTCTGAGTGTAAACACAAGACCTTTTGTAACTTTAAATTCTTTTGTCTTATGTTTTCATTTGTTTGGATTCTCTCTGCTAGATATTTTTCTGAACATATTCAAGTTGTATATATCCCTCTCTAATTATGGCCTTAGATTACCTAACCGCACTACTAATGCAGAGTACAACAGGGCTACTACACAGTCTTCTGGTTTAGATATTATACTTCTAACTACCCATTACTTATATTAGAGTACCTACTCTTAGATAAGAATGATCCACAGGAAATAAATTGATCTGGGATTGAGAGATAAAAAGTTTATATGAAACGCTGACACAGTATCAGTAAATTCTGAAAGGACAATGCTACAAAATATATGGGAAGGTTTTGTTTAATACTCTCAGTATATGACAAACCACTGTGAGACATTATTTTCTTACAGGTTTATACCCTGATCTCCTCGTATTTTAATAAACTTTTTGTTCACAAATTACTCTAATTATTGGACTGCCGATGCTAGCAAAGGAAAAGTGAATAAAGGAGTATACACATATATATCCCTTTTTATATACTTGGTTTATAGTAGAAATTTAGCCAAGATGAATAATGATGTTGACAATGTACCCAGGTGGAGAAATCTTCTTTTGGAGTGGCAGTTATATTTCATTCTCCTTTCCTAAAAATCTTTATAACTCACTAGAGTTTTACATAAATGAAATCTAATAGATTTCCTAAAAGTTTTTCAATATACTATTTCCTAGGTGATATTCCATAACTTACTTTCTTTAATCTGTAGTGTAAGAATTAAATTTGATACTAGCTTTACAACCTTACTTTACAAAAAACTTTTTCAATGGTTCACTACATTTCTTCTGCTCCAGGACTCAGTTGGTAGATGAAGACAACCAATACCCTCAATTCTATTTCTGTCCAAGGAGAGGACACATACAAATCTATGGGAAATGATAGTGTTTAAGTAGGGTGCCAGCCCAACATGCCGGAGGTGGTTGGTTCAAACCCAGCCTCGGCCAAAAAACTGCAAAAAAAAAAGATGGGAAATGATAGTGTTTACATTATCAGTGCATGATTTTTAATTAAGTGAATTCAAATATTTGTTCACTGACTGGGTCAATGTAAATCCCTAATCTCTGCATGATGTTCAATCTCTAGTGCTTTTGCTTCTATTTGATTATTATAATGGATAGGTAAGAAAAACACGAGGAGTAATTAAAAGAAAACCCAATAATCTTAAATTAAAAGGCAAGGAAAGACTATATCTTTCAATTCCTTTTATTATCTGGAGTATCTGTTTATTGTGTTTGGGATAGTTACATTAAAATTAGGATCAGGTGTCGCTATAAATTGCCTGAAAACAGATGAGAAAACCACTGATGGTATCTTTCAGCATTGTTTGTATTATCAAAACAAATTTGCACTAACTTTACTCTTTCTTTGATCCTCTTGAAAACATTTTCTTTAAAAGAGTTTGGCTAGGTGTGGTTGCATAAGCTTGTAATCTTAGCACTCTGAGAGGCTGAGGTGGGAAGATGCCTCTAGCTCAGGAGTTCAAGACCAGCCTGAGCAAGAGGAAAAAGTAAATTACTTTTTTAAAAATAGATTTCCATTTAATATATATGCCTGACTCTATTTCTACTAAAAATAGAAAAATCAACTGGCGATGGGATTATGTGCCTTTAGCCTCAGGTACTTGGGAGGGGGAGGCAGGAGAACTGCTTGAGCTCTCGAGTTTGAGGTTGCTGTGAGCGAGGCTGAGGCACTTTAGTCTGGGTGAAACAGACTGCCTCAAGAAAAAAACAAACAAACAAGTTTTACTGTACTTTCAAACTATACTCTTAATAAACTATTCCATTTAGTAAGCCTTCATCTCAAATTTACTGTTGCTTTTTTTCACTTTTTATTACTTTCATAGATATGTATCTGTTTACGTTTGACAAATTTTTTAAAAGACCAGTAACTTAATAATTATACATGCTCTTTATCTTAAATTATTTTATATTTTACAAGGAAAAAAAGCCCTAAAACTAATATATGCAATTTATTAAAAGGTCAATTAAGAACTGAGTAAAAAAAAGGCACTAAAAATATTGATACCAATTGTGCCAAAACCAAATACAACACAAAAAGTCATTGCATAAAAATATTCCTGAGGGATTTCAGACAGAAATTTTCTATCAGTATTTCTCTTCGGTATTCTCTACTAATCAAAAGAAAATAAGAAAAAATAGAATCAAGAATATTTCCAAAACCCATATATCGTTTCTCTATCAACAAGGAAAGCCAAGCTCTTGGTGTTGGCATAAAGCACCTGCCTACATTCAAGTTTCAACTTTCTTTCTTAGATGACACTCTGCAGTAGTACATCCTCAGGCCTAGCCTGCTGTTTTATGCTTCTATGCCTTTCCTCATGCTTGGTGTTATTATCCTGGCCCATTCTTCCCACCCCCATGTGGCTAATTCTTTATTTTTAAGGCAGCTCACCTGTTATTATCTCATGAACATCTTCTCTGACTAAATTTCCCTTCCCTACTCCTCTCTAGGTTCTATGTTCTTATGTGTATTACCACACCACCTTGAAAAGATCCTTTTCATAAGACTAACTATGGTAACATGGCTAGTAATGTCTATTTACCAAACAGTTTACTACACTAAAAAGTAGACGATAAGTTCCGGAACTGTCATCCAAATCATCTCCAAATCAATTAGCACAGGACCAAGTATTCAACACATAATACATTTTTTAATAAGAGCTATCAAATTAGAAATAAAATTTATGTAACTATTAAAAGTGTCAAAATAAGGTAGAACACATGCTTCTTAGTAAAGCATCACAAGAATGCAGAAGCAAAAATTCAATGTGCTCAATTCTAATATGAAGGCAGTAGATGAGCTCATATAAGGTGGGGGGTAAGGCAGAGGGATGAAAAGGGGGTTGGGGATCACAGTGTATGGCACACTTTTTGAGGGCAGGACACAATTATAAGAATGACTTTATCTAACAAATGCAATCGATGTAACCTAATTCTTTGTACCCTTAAGGAATCCCAAACAATTAAAAAAATAAAAAATAAAAATAGGTATCTATTTGCTAGCATAGAGGAAAACCACAGTGTAATTCTCAAATTTGAGATGGACTTTAGTTTTTAACAAATACTCTGACTTTCACAAGAAAGTAGGCTCAAGACTATAAGTAAAACACAAATCTTGAGTGTAACAAGGTTAGAATCTTTCTTATTATTATTTTGAAATTTTAGACTAATATGAGGATACACACGATTAGGTTTGTACTTACAAATTGTACTTATAAATATTATATGAACTTCAAGATTCATAAAGAAGCACAACAAAACCAATGGGATATGAGAAATTTAAAGTTAAAGGGGATTTTTTTTAGAGAATATCTAGCCCAAATACCTCACTTTTCAAAAGAGGACACTGATTCAAATCTGTTAAGCAATTTGCCTAAAATTATTTTGGTATTAAGCCCAGAAAACTGAGTTTTGCATAAGGTCTCTGAGACCCAGTTTAATTAGGTAAGAGTTTACATGTATCTGAATACAAAATGTTTGGCTTTAGTACATATTTTATAACTGCTCATAATCTAATTTCTACCAAATTCATCTTCTGTGGCAAAAAAACCACACAATCTTAGCAATGATGTATTGATTTTCATGAGACAGGATTATATGAGCTACTACATACATTAATATAGCTAAATTCTTTAATTTTACATAAATACTAAGATTAACGCATTTTCTCTTGATAATAACTTTTAAAAAATTAAAAATGTTTATTTTATTATTTATATTTTTAATTTTTAAAAATATTTACATATATAAAACTTTGGAACATTAACAATTAAATTTCCTATTAAAAAAACAGTTCAGGTTGAAAATGTATAGTTACTGTTAAGTACTCTTGTTCAAGAAGTATAGATAATTGAATTTTTAAAAGTAGAAGAGACTTTAAGTTGCTATTAAAAATGAGGTCCACAGGGCCAGGTGTGGTGGCTCACGTCTGTAATCTTAGCACTCTGGGAGGTGGAGGTGCGCGGATTGCCTGAGCAAGTCTGAGACCCCATCTCTGCTAAAAAAAGAAATAGTGAGGCAAGAGGATTACTTGAGCCCAGGAATTTGAGGATGCCATGAGCTATGACATGGCACTCTACTGAGGGCAGCAAAGTAAGACTCTGTCTTAAAAAAAAAAAAAAAGAAAGAAAGAAAAGAAATGAGGTCCCTAGCCCTATCAGCATCACCTAAAAACCCATTAGAAACACAGACTCTTCAGCCCAACCTGTTGAATCAAGGTCAGCACTGACAAGCCCCCCAGGTAATTCCCAAGCACACTATAGCTGGAGAAACACTACTCTGAAAACTAAATATTAAAACTAAACTTAATCCTTCTCCCCTCACAATCTTCCAAATATATGAAGATATTATTGGGGACTAATGTTATCCCTCAAGTATTTTTACTTTTTAATATTCTCATTTCTTTCAATTGCTTCATAAAAAAGTGATTATATATAATTTTATTTTATTTTTTCCAGTCATGAGCTGTTAAGCCAGATTCATCCAATTTGAAACCTTTAATTTTGGTATTGAAGCCCTTATAGATGGATAATAGTATGAAAAAATATATATAATTTTAATCTCTATATTTAAAAAAATAAAAAGGAAAAAATTGGTAAATAGGTTACAAATGAAGTGCTTATGAAAACAGAATAGCAAAATATTTGCTGTGCTAATTAATGATGTAATGGTCTCAAAGTGGTTCAAGACAGCATAAAAGCAATAAATACTATGTTTTAACTACGACAGACTGTACAGTATAAGATTATCTTTATATATTCTTCACCTTGATAAA
The DNA here is from genome assembly GCA_963574355.1 of Loris lydekkerianus. Taxonomy (NCBI): domain Eukaryota; kingdom Metazoa; phylum Chordata; class Mammalia; order Primates; family Lorisidae; genus Loris; species Loris lydekkerianus. The sequence continues at coordinate 25,080 of CAUYPK010048617.1, read as the reverse complement.
CTGAGTTGCATGTTATTCCTAATATAAAACCTGTACCTTCTTGCTTTCATATTTTGATTATAATATTCTCTCTTATCTGTTAACTTTTCCTCCTTCATCTTCTCTTCATTGGTCCAAGTATCACTAAATTTTAAAAAGTGCAGCTCAAATATTACCCTCTGGGAAGCCTTTTCTAATTCTCCCAATAAAAAGTTCTCTCTCTTTTCCTCCTCTAAAGTAGACTAACTCTCTACCCGTTATGATTTTCTTTTTTGAGTACATCTTCTTTTTCCAGTTTTTTGAAAATGAGATTAGCATCTAATCCATCTTTCTGTAGTCACCTTTTATACACTAAGCTCTAAATAAATATATGTAGAACAGAAAAAATCTCTAGCAAGTCTTTTTATTGTGCAAATATTAACGTTTTTAATATCCTTAGTTTAAGTTTATATTGTTCTTACTTAGTATTTTCTAAATGTATCTGAAATAATATTCTCTTAAAACATTCAAAACAGTTCCTTTCAGTTCTTTATTTCTTTCCTTTCTGCCCTTTTTACAGTTGAAGAAGTTATAACACACTTAAGAGCTGCTCATTGTGTAATGGTTAGCTCTTAGCCAACATTAGAGTTTAGAAATAAATGTATTATAAGGTGCAATGGCTATAAGAAAGGAAAGTGGAAAAACAATTAATATGTATAAACAATCTCAAATACTTATTTGGTCACCTAATGATAGTAATTTTTTTCTATGCTGCCATTCCAGTTGGAACAGAATGCTAATATGTATCCCAACCGGTAATTGATATTTTATGTAGTGATTCTTAAATTCAGTTTTATACTTTCATAAGGAAGAGTTGCGATTTGTCTTTCCTCTTTTTCTCTCAAAAAGGGATTTCCCCTCTTCCTTCCTAATTGTAAAAAATCAAAGAATCTTATGACATACCAACTATTTGAATGTAGACCGCAGAAACAGTTAAAATCCTGCCTGTGTAGCAGAATGATAACAATAATACTGATGAAGGAATCACTGCAATACTCTAGTCCATGACACGTTCAGAATTAGGTTATTTATTTTATAGTAGGAATAGTACTGAGGAGAAGATAATATCTCAAAAAAAAAAAAAAAATGCAGGATCTACTTGGCAACCTCAGACTTTCTACATATCTTCTAATTATTTATTTCTGACTCATATTCCTCTTCCTACCTATAATCTTAATCAAGACTGCCAGGCTGTCAAATCCTACTTCTGGAATTGTCTGATCATAGCAAACATCATTATTTCCCTCTTCTCTTAGTTCCTGTTACTTTCATAATCTGTTATCATATCAAGTAGCAATTCATAAATGTTCTTATTTTGTTCAAACAGAGGCTTAATTTCTCCAAATGAATTTTAAGACCAGGGAGTTCATTTTCTCTTCTCTGATACCCTTCTTAGCATGGTACACAGCAAATGCTTACGATATATATGAATAATCCTTCCTCCTCATTCCCCACTCATGTTTTAAACAACATATTAAGAAACCTCTTACATTGTGAAATATAAAAATGCTACCCATTACCCATAAGCTAGATAGTTGGTACCAAGGCATAAGTACCCTATTTTGAATTCAACTGAAGTCATCTTACTGCATTTTCCAAATGCCTGATGATATGAGCAAAGTGGGTAGTCAAAGAAATGTGAGGCACATTAGATTCTTTCATGCAAGATTTCTTAGAGCTTTTATATTCTAGAGATAACAAATGAAACCTTTCCCCCCATTTGGCTAAGAGACTTTTCTTTCCCTGAAATGCCTTTTTATGAATTGAGCAAAACCATTAGCACTATTCTGAGTTAAGCAATTTTAGAAATGATAGGATAGGTAATGCCTACCTTACCAACTAAAATTATCAGTAATTAAAAAAAAAATCTGAATATTTCAACTACAATAAACTTTCACTACCTAAAAAATAAATTATAAAATGAGGTCATGTGGTTCATATTATTTAATATTTTACTAGCTAAAAATAGAGAATAGTCATTTACAGAATATTTGATTTTAATTCACATTTTCAATACAGAGACATAAATGTTTACTAAATAAGAAACAATAGAAAAATGAAAGGATGTATTGACTGACTAGTGGTAAAAGCCTTCCCTTATGATATGGTATAAAATGTATTCTCTTCAAAGTCTTTCTCTATGATTTTAGTGTTTGTTGGTTTTTACTCCTCCTTTGTGTGTCTGAATTAACACTAATCATTTTTCTTTATATTTTGAGAGGGATAAAAAGTACAAAAAGGAGCACTCATGCTCCCACCACCTAGATCACATAATTGCTGTCATATTTATTTCAATTTTTTTTTCTAATAAGCAGTATAACATTAAATGTCAATATTCTGTCATTCATTCAAGATGTATTTACTGAGAGCCAACTGTGTTAGCACTGTGCTAAGCACTGGACATTTAATGGTGAATAAAATAGGCACTTGGCCTATTGTTATATGCCCTACAATCTAGTGGAAGAAATACAAGTACATTTTGAAGTGTTATAAAAGTGACAAGCAGCCTTTCTCAAATGGGATTCCTTAAAAGAATTAAATTCTACTGATAATGATTTAGGTGACTATTTTCTTAATTCTCTTAGGCTTGTACATAGCTAGTATCATCCTGGATGTATAGGAAGGAAACTAATCGTTATGTACAATGGGTGTCTTAAAGTGACTCAAAGAACCAGTTGAGAGGAGCAGGCACAGACCCTGGAAGAAAGAACTGACCTAGTCTTTGGTAATGGTGACCTATGGAAATGGAGTATGTATTCAAATGTAAAGTATATATGAGTTACTTAGGCCAGGGCTAGGGGTGGAGGGGCGGTAGTAGTGTAAAAAAAGGTTGTCTTTTCAGGAAATAGCATATTTGAAGCCCCTATGAGACAAAGGAACAAAATATTGGAGAATTAAAAGAAGACCAATAAAGGAAATGTAGAAGGAATGGGAGGGAATAGCAAAACTTGAAGTTAGAAGAACAGGCAGATAGGCAGAAACCAGAAAAAATGACTTAGTCCAACTGTATCGCAAAAGATCACTGTGACTCTGAAGGACATAACTGAGGAGAGAGATATATGCTTAGACTTAGGGTGGTGATGGTAGGGATGGAGAAAAGTAGACAGATGATTTGAGTGGTACTTAAACAGCCAGGAAGGGATGTATCAAGAATGACTCAGGTTCTGGGTAGATGCTGAAAACTAAGTGGGAAAGGTGTGGTGACTAACTTTTCAAGTGTGTTTTAGGTTTGAGGTAACAGAGATGCCTGAAAAAAATGTCAGAGATGCCTGATGTCAAGGAGACAACTGCATATATAAATCTGGGGTAGAGAGGTTTGGTTTATAATTCTTTCCTTAAGAGAAAAAATGAGGGGGGATGGGCAGGGATTTTGTGACCTCATCAAAGGTAGCACACATTAAAAAGCAAGATATATTATATAGCGTATGTATGTAGCGTGTGTTATGCCAAAAAAAGGTGATATACATAAAGACTGAGAAAAAGGGGTAGACTAAGTTAAATGTATGGTTTTCTCAATTATTTTCTTCCTCACGTGAAAAACTGCTAAAGACAGTCACAGGCAGGGATATCTATAATATGTTATTGTTGCATTATAAACTCTGTTTTTTTTTTTTTTATAACAGTTCTAATTTACCATGTAATGTAAGTTCCAAAATTGGGCACTCAGTTGCTATTAAATCATTAAGCAATTTCCTTATAAATATATTCAGAAGCAAAATGCTTATAGATCCATTCTTTTCCTTTTTTAAATGGTTTTTGGTATTTTCACTTCACCTTCTATAAAAATTGAGCCAACTTCACAATTTTTATAGTTTTGCATTATTTTAGAGAAATATAAAAAATATTATTGCCAAAATTTATAGTGGTATATTAACAAAACATTTACTACAAACCTTTTTGTCTAAACTCTTGCAATAAATACTAAAATCAAGATTACCATTGGGTGGTTTTAGTGCATGTATTCATTTCATTTTCACCATAAAATGAAAATGTCAAATAAAGTCCTTATTGAAAGAAAGCAAGAAAATCCCATGTAACGCTTTATCAGAGAGAATAATTATACTCTTACTCTTCTGTGCTTAACCATATAAAGTCCTCCTAGGTTTATTCTTTAGTTTAAGTCAGTCGTTGGAATGCTTTTATAATCTTTTTCTTCAATTTGCTACATACCAGTTAGCAATGTCCTTGTGAGCTATTAAATTTTGAAGAAATGCTTGTAATCCTAATTGTCTATCTTCTAAAAAGTCGGCATTGTAATTATCTTTAAACCAGCGTTTTGGTGGAAGTGCTAATCGAAAGCCTGGGAACATCTCTTTTAACTGAAAAAAGAAGAAAAGAACAAATATAATGTTTAACTCAATTATCTCAATTTTATAAAATCGATCCTGTTGACTAAAGTTATTCATGAAATAAGCTTAAAGTAAGAGAATTAAATTCCACTAAGCTTTTTATGCCATGATTGCTTTATTTCTTGATTTCTGCAACTTTTGTATATACTGGAGTTCTATTCTTTCTACGTCCTTGCACTAACTTGGCGTTGTTGATCTTTTCAGTGTTACCCATTCCAATGGGTGTGCAGTACCACTCATTTTGGTTGTAATTCTCATTTTTCTGTTGACAAAAATGATGTTTAATGTCTTCTCAGCTGTTTATTTGCATTTACAGTATATCATTTTAGGTGAATTATCTGTTCAAATATTTTCACCTTCTCTTTTTAAAAAAAATTGTTGCCTTTTTATCAAGTTATAATAGTTTTTTCTACAATCCAGACAGAAGTCCTTTGTCAGATAATATATGTATCACAAATATTTTCTCCCAGCTGTGATTTGACTTTTCAATTTAATAGTCTAAACCAGACGTTTAAAGTTATCTCATTCATCCATTGTTCCTTTTATGGTTTGTGCTTTCTCAGGTCACAAGAAATTTTTCCTCACTCCAACACTGCAAAGGTTTTCCTCTATGTTTTTTCCTAGATGTTTATAGTTTAAATTTTTATATTTTGGTTTATGATCATTTTGCACATCTGGCTTATATTTTATTTTCTTAGGGAAAACTTTCCCAACCTTCTAAATTAAGTCTTTTTACACATTAGGTTCAAGTTACTCTGCATAACAAATTATTTGAAAACTCACTGGTATGAAATAAACCATTTATTAACATTAAAGCTTATGGATTCTGTGGGCCATGACCATTAGGATGACTTATCTCTGCCCTACACTGAATTAAGGCCTCAGCTGAAGACTTGAAGGCTGAGAGCTAGAATTGTCTTAAGATCACTCACTCACATGTATGGTGATGATGTTGGTTGCTGGGTGAGACCTTAGCTGGGGTTGTCAGGCACAAGTCTAACATTAGCTTTTCCAGGTGTCCTGGACTTTTTCATAGCATGGAGGACAGGCTTAAAAAGGGAGCATCTAAAGAGAGAAAGCCAGAATGAAACTGTATACTTCTTGTGATCTAGCCTTGAAAGTCACATAGCATCATTTTCTTTTTATTGTTCATTTTAATTCTTAATTATTACATGTACATAATAGATGTGTATGTTTATAGGTCCATGTGACGTTTTGATAATCAAATCAGGGTAATTGGGATATCCATTACTCAGGTATTTATTATTTCTTTGTGTTAGGAGTATTTCCAGTCTACTCTTTAAAGTATATGCTAACTTATTGTTGATTATAATCACTTGGTCTTGCTATCCATTATTGTTCATTCTATCAAATTATCCCATTATATTTCTGTACCCATTAGGCATGTCCACTATATTTCCCTGTTCCTGCTATCCTTCCCAGCCTCTGGTCGTCATCATTGTACTCCTTTGTCTTCATGAGATCAACTGTCTTTAATATTTAGCTCCCACATATGAATGAGAACATAGCGTCATTTCTACTGTCTTCTGCTAGGTTCAAATAGTCACAGGGTCATCTGGGTCAAACAGTGGGGAAGTAAATTCTACCTCTTCAGTGGCAACATTTTGGAAGAGCACACGGGACTGTAAATACTGCTATGGTCATTTTTTTGATAAGACAATGTGTCACACATTGTCAAATCATGAATTTATTTTTTTAATGACATTTATCACAAGTAAATAGTGCTTATTTTAAAAAGAGCTTTAAAAGATATTAATTAAAAGATACATGCTACCTCTGATAAATTAGGATTTAATTAGCTGGGGTGAAGCCTGGGCCTATAATTTTACTCTAAAATTTTAATTTTAAAAAGCTTTCCAGGGGAGTTCTAAGTGTAATTAAGATAGAGAATCATTTTACTATCCTACACTTGTTATGCCTTAGTCATAGTTGCACCCTTAATGTCTAGTGTCTTTCATGCCTATTACAACAAAGAGTCAATGTATGTTCAACAAATGAAGGAATGAGTCCATGTATATTTACATTTCTACACTTAAATATAAAACTAAATATTGCAGGTGTAAGAAAAACTATCAAAAGGGGAAAATGTACAGGGTAAAATATTAAGTAAAAATGCGAATTAAAACATTCTATTTTTCTATAAATCTGTGAAGATAAAATACCGTATATACTCGAGTATAAGCCGCGTTTTTGGGGCACAAAATTTGTGCTGAGTTTGGGTTTTTCGGCACAAAATTTGTGTGTATATATACTCGTATACACTCAAGTATATACTTGGCTTATACTCGAGTATATATGGTAAATAAGACAAAAATTAGAAAGTAATTTATATAACTTAAAACCCTAATTTGATTTCAAGATGTGAGTAGGTATTTTTGGCCTTGGAGCTTTGCTATTTAATGTATCTGCAATGAAAATAAAATACTAAAAGTCATAAATAAGAAATAAATAGTCTTTTTTATTAATTTTAAGCTTTATAATTTAAATGTCTATGTCCAAATAAATAGATTTTTTTCCTCTTAAAATATTATCTACAGAAAAGAGGGAATTGTGCCTCTTTAGTGCCTTAATTAGTGTCTAATTAAGTACTTCAAGAAAGAGGAAGACAAAGGATAGAGAAAATAAGATCCAATAAAGGAGAGAAATGAAAAAAAAAAATACCAGAAAGACAGTGAAAGGTAATCTCAGGATGCCACTTAGGAACCACATACCAGTTGAGGACAGACCAATGTGACTCAACCTCACCTTAAAAAGGCCAAAACAATTTAGCATTCTATATTTTATTTTTTTCCTTTAGACTGAGATTTTCAAAGTGGCAGAAACTTTTTGGTAGCTAGCTAGTTGCAAAGTTATATGAGTTTCCCTCCTATAAACATTGTAAGAATATACTAACTTTAGACGTTTCTAGTAGTCTAAGGGAGGACAGGAAAAGTGGCAAATGGGGGAGAACAGGACCAATATGAGTTTCTCCATAAATACCTGTCAAAATTAGGGAGTAATTTCTGGATGTTCTAAGATCATCTTACATGGTCTCTGAAAACACCACAAAACCACTTGTTTCTTTTGGAATAATGGTCTTTTTTTAGTTTTCAAAATATTCTCCCCACCCACCCTTCCCCCCATCCAGTTTTCCTCTAGCTTTGGAAGTAGCTCAGTTCTTCTTTATTATAGTCCAATTGCCTAACTGCTTACTTCTAGAAATTTCGGTTGCTTCTAATTTTTAATTAATACAATTAATATGATACATAAAAACTGTGATAAGCAACCTTAGAACTAAATCTTTCCCATATTCATATAGAATAAATCCTAGAAATGTAATGATTGTGTTAAATTATGCAAAACTTTTGTGTCCTCTAGAAAAATCATATTTCCAACACCTGATAATGCCATTTAAAAGTCTGTTATTTGACAAACGAAAAGTAGCTTATTATTTTTTTCTTGGAGTACTTGTGATATTAAATGTCTTCCAGATTTATTGGACATTTATATTTGTATTTCTTCTGTGAATTATCCTGTTCATAGAATTTGTATTTTTTATTTTTGTTCTCATTTTTAAATTTATTTTTAAAAGCTTTTCATATATTGAGATTATTATCCTCTGTGTTTCATATGTGCAGCAGACAGAATTCAAGACGGCTCATGACCTTTGCCTCTAGTGGTGGTTCTATGATTGTTATGTTACTATAACAAAGAGAATCTGAGCCAAAGAGAATCTGTAGCTGTAATTAAAGTTACTAATCAGTTGTCCCTAAGATATGGAGATTAATCTTACTGCATGAGCCCTTTAGAGTGTTTTCTCTGGCTGGTGGCAGAAGAATAAGTGGAAGAGATTCTAAGCACAGGAAGGACATGGACAACTGTTGCTGGCTTGGAAGACGGAGGGGCCATGCACAAGGACCAAACAGCAGTCTCTATGATGTAAGAATGATCTTTAGCTGAAAATCAGCCAGGAAACAAGAGACCTTGGACTTAAGAAGTTCAAGAAACTAAAGTCTGCCATTAACTCAAATGAACCTGGAAGCTGATTCTTCCCCAGAGCCTCCAGATAAGAGCCCCAGCCTAGTCAACAGCTTGATTGTGACCTTGTTTGATTTTAAGCAGCAATCCCAAATGAACCCGTTCAAACCACTAAATAATAGGTGTTATTTTAAGCACCAAGTTCACAGTGATTTGTTATGCAGCAAAAAAAAAAGTTAAAAATTTTCTTATGTTTATTCTTTTATAGACAAATATAATTTTATAAGGGATCTCACATATACATTTTCATACTCAAAGATTATATATAATCATTTATATTTCTGATGACAAGTTTAAAACTTCACATTTTTACACTAAAAATAATTTTATCTTCCCACAAAAATGAAGTTATTTATAAGTATGGGATATAAGTAAGACTATTAAAATGAAACATTTAGTTTTCTTAAAAAAAAATTTGAACTTACTCAAATAATTAATGAAGAAAATTCAAATATAACAAATATAACAGAAAAATTGTAGAAAACATAATAATTCAAGATTGAAATGTCAGTTTTAGATTTATTAATGTACTTACTTTGTCATTAAGCCTAGAGAAGTCAGTGTATCTTCTGAAAACTACCCAGCTTTCTTCTGGGGTTTTCTTTACTAGTATTTTATATACCTATGCAGAGAGATAGAAAGAGAGAGAGATGGAGGGAGGGGGGGAATATACATCTATGTATATATACATACATATACACACATACATATAAAGGTATTAAAAAATTAAAATCTAATATTTTTAAAACTTTATAACTGTAACTATTAAAATTATGTAAAAAAAATCAGAAATTAGTTAGATCATCAAAAGTATGAATAACCAATGCTGGCAAGAAAACCAATTTTTTCTTAAGAAATGTAACTAATTTGAGACAAAATGACTCTGTGCATACTACCAATAATAAATTCATCAGCTTCCAAAGTATGTTTTACATCAATATATTCTAAAATTGACAAAATAATTGTTTGAAGAAGCTTTAAAAAATGTTCACTTTTATCCTATACAAAGTTAGTTTACATTTCCATAATTATGTACAATTATCTAAGCTATTGAAAAGAAAAACTTGGTTGAAGCAAGTCAACATATTTTTAAAAGCATCTAAGAAAAAAGTAGATTGTTTATAATTTTAGAATTTATTATAAAGAAGTGTGTGTTATTTATGACAAAAATCTGAAAGAAATATTTAGTACCTTTTGGTACAGTATTTTGGGCCACTATGCTAAATATAATACATAGCACATATTAGGTACTCAATAAATACCTCCTGAATGAGTAAAATTCTCTTAAAAAGAGTTAATTTTTTGGGTGGCGCCTGTGCCTCATAGGAGTAGGGCACCGGCCCCATATAGCAGAGGTGGTGGGTTCAAACCCAGCCCCAGCCAAAAAAAAAACAAAACAAAACAAAAAAACAGTTAACTTTTCTTGAAGTCTGCTGTGCAACATTTTTCAATTGCAGCCACAAAACTGTGTTTTAGCCACATGTGAACACTCAAAATGTGACTAGTCCAAATTATGAAGTACTCTGACACATTGGACGTCAAAGACTTAGTGTGAAAAAGATATAAACAGTTTTTCTTTAAAGAGTTTAATATTGATTCAATGGTGAAATGATAATAATTTGGATATATTAGGCTGAATAAAAATATATGATTAAAAATAACTTCAACTGTTTCTTTTTTTTTTTTTTTTTAATCTGGCTTTTAGAAAATTTAAGATTATAAATGTGATTCACATTTGTAGCTCACATTGGACAGTGCTGCTCTAAAGACTATTTAGGGATATAGTTCATCCTTACCATTTGATTGTTAATAACATACAGACTCCTCTTTGGCTCTTTAAGGGGTAGAATCAGCAAGACTTCTGGATAAATCCTTCAGGTTTGAATTAAAAAAACAAGTAATATATCTTTGCGACATATGAGGATGGAAAACAAGGTATTTGGATTCCTTTTAAAGCCTGAAAGTACTGATCTAAGAAAGTTGCAATAGAAATACAAAAGAAACATTCTTTTTAGGAGTCATTCATTAAAATAGGAGAGAAACTGACTTTTGAATGTCAATGACTCCTGAATGATAAAAGACCACTTCATATAGTAATTAGATTTACCTAAAAATAATCCACACTGATTTTATTTTCCTGTTTTAGAAAATGAACTCCCCTTTCTAACTAAGCTATTCTCCAGAGATCCCTGAACACCCTTGTTTCTCTAGGAAAGATAAAGTACAGACTTTTGTGTTTTATCTTTTCTAGAGAGCCGCTTTCTACCTTTCAATTTGTTTAAGTAGTGCTTTCAATGAAAACTTCATGTGCGGTACTGATCATTCCCTTCTCTATGTCCTAATAGCAGCTGTTTCTACTTTTTACTCAAACTTAGTATCTACTACTTTGTACTTTTTTTTTTTATGTAGTACTTATTTTCTTAATTATAAAATATATATACAGAATAGTACACACATCAGAAGTATACAACTTGACAAATTTTCACAATGTGAACATACCCAGGTAACTAGTACCATGAGCAAGAAACAAACTACCAACAAAAGAAACCCATCATCTCATGCCTTCTCCCCAATCCTACTCACCACCCATCCTAGTCACTTTTTGTTTTTAAACTCTTTCTTCAAAAATGTGATTATTTTATATACCACCAGATCAACAGTTCAAATACTTTCTGGTAAGTTATAAGCTACTTTCTCATAAGTTATTAGATCAGGTCAAAGGACTACAGTTAGAAAAAATCTTTTTTTTTTTTTTTTTTTTTGCAGCTTTTGGCTGGGGCTGGGTTTGAACCCGCCACCTCTGGCATATGGGGCTGGTACCCTACCCTTTTGAGCCACAGGCGTCACCTGGAAAAATCATTTTTAAAACTCAGACTTCACATCTTTTGTATTAACCTGGATTGAGGTGGGACACATTCTTCTTTGGTAAAGCATCATAAGAGTGGAGAAGCAAGAATCCAATGTACTTAATTTTAATAAAATTAGATGACCTAATACATAGTGGGGGGGGGTAGAGGGGGGTGATTGTGTATGGCACACCTCTTGGGGGCAGGACACAATTATGAAAGGGACTTTATCTAACAAATGCAATCAGTATAACCTGATTCTTTGTACCCTCAACGAATCCCCCCCCCCCCCCAAAAAAAGAAGAAGACATCCAGAGTAAAAGGAATTTTAAAGGTTTCACAGCCCAACTCAGTAGGGGAGTGTATATATATATTCTCCGTTGAATGGAATTCCATAAAAATATCTGTGTTAAGATATTTTCAATATCTTGAAATGATATTTTTCAATACACAACTTTTCAAGGACTCCTATTTTAACATACTTTATGTCACTATGGGTGACAGAATGAGACCTTGTCTCTAAAACAATAATAAAACCCACAACTTTTCAAGGATTCCTATTTTAACATACTTTAGCATGGGTGACAGAATGAGACCTTGTCTCTAAAACAAAACTCACAACTTTTCAAGAATTCCTATCATATACAGAGTAAATCCAAAGTCCTTACAATAGCCTCACACCATACATAATCTGTGTACCACATGTCCTGTCCTTATCTGTTATATCATTTCCAACTTCTCTCCACATTGTTTAGTATGCAGTCAGCTACAAGAGGGTTCATAATTGACCCATCTGTGTGAAAAGTTCTTTCCTCAGATAGTCTGATGGCTCATTCTTTGTTAGTACTAAAATCTTTTCTGTGAGGTTATAACTGACAACACTATTTAAAGCCCAACCCCACTTTCAGGGACACTCTCTTCCCTCCCTCTTTGATCCTTTTTTTGTTGTTGTTGTTTGAGACAGAGCCTCAAGCTGTTGCCGGGGTAGAGTGCCATGGCATCACAGCTCACAATAACCTCCAACTCCTGGGCTCAAGCGATTCTCTTGCCTCCGCCTCCCAAGTAGCTGTGACTAAAGGCGCCTGCCATAACGCCTGGGCCTGGCTATTTTTTGGTTGCAGCCATCATTGTTTGGCAGGCCTGGGCTGGATTCAAACCCTCCAGCTCAGGTATATGTGGCTGGAGCCTTAGCTGATTGAGCCACAGGTGCTGAGCCTCCCTCTTTGATCCTTATCTAGTATTTATCACTATGTGACACACCATTTACTTACCTATCATTCATTCAAGTTGCTGTACACTATCTGATGCATAATAGGTAATCAGAAAATGCTGACTTAATGAATATGAAAAATTTCATATCTGTCATTTACTTCTTCCTTTAAAATGTCTCAAAAGATTATATTTTTATACCACTACTTTAAATTTGGCTACATACTTGCATTTTTGCATCTATCACCTGTCTTAAGTCTGTTAGGGCTGCTGTTACAAAACATCATAAACTGGATAGCTTATAAACAATAGAAATTTATTTCTTACAGTTCTAGAGGCTGAGAAGTCCAAGATCAAGTTGTCAGCAGATTTGGTATCTAGTGAGGGTCAGCTTTCTGGTTTACAGAGGACACATTACAGCTGTGTCCTCACAAGCAGAATATTGGCAAAGGAGCTCTTTGGAGTCTCTTTTATAAGACTAATAGTACCACTCATGAGGATTCTGCTCCTACAACCTAATCATCTCACAAAGGCCCCATCCCTTAATACCATCACCTTGAAGGTTAGGTTTCAGCAAATAAATTTTGTGGGAACACACATTCAGATCACAGCATCACCTCAAAGAATGCTCATTCCTTCATAAGGAAATGAGACATTAGTTTATTATAATAGCTAAAACTGCTCTCAAAAAAGGGGGACAGTTCCATACAGATTTCCCATATCACCATACTTATGATAACTTAATTTTAAAGAATGTTTCTTCATAAATTATCTTAGCAGTTGTTCTGCGAGGTCCTCCCATCCTATCATATATTTATAGAATGAAATACTACAGTAAACTTAAAAACTTTATTCCAAGAAAATCAAAAAGAACAAACTCTTTGAAATAATAAGTGACTTAGCAAGGTTGCTCAAAACATAAAACCACACAGGTTGACATACATAAATCTACAAAATCAAAGTACATACATTAGCAACAAACAAATAAAAAATAAAAAAAAGTATCTCCTACAAGAGTATCAAATATCCACACCAGAAATAAATCTAACCAAAAGATGTAAGGTCTCTGCACTGAAAACAACAAAACATTACTGGAAGAAATTGAAGAATTACATCAGTGGATTAAGTTCACAGATTTGAGAAGTCAGTATTATGAAGATGTCAGCTCTCCCTAGATTAATTTATAGATTTAACAAGATCTCAGTGCTAATGGCCAAAAATAGCCAAGGCAATCCCGAAGAACAACAAAATTAAGGTACTTAACTACAAGGTTATTATTAAGACCTATTACAAAAATTTACTAATTAAGACAGTGTGAATTTAGCAAAGGATGAAAAAATAACACATAGAAGCAGATGTATACATTCAAGGTCATAGAGAGTGGTCTTTTAAATAAAAGCCTGACTAATGGATCCTATGTGGAAAAAAACAATGCCTTCATCCTTACCTCACACCTTGGTCAAAAATCAATTCAAGATGGTTTAAAAATTTAAATGTGAGGGTGGTGCCTGTGGCTCAAAGGAGTGGGGCACCAGTCCCATATCCCAGCCCAAAACTGAAAAAACAAAAAAAAAACCAAAAACAAAAATTTAAATGTGAAAGGCCTAACAATAAAGCTTTAAGAAGAAAACACAGAACAGAATTATTTTTAACTTTGAAGTCAGTAAAGATTTCAAAAACTGCTAGCCACAGAAGAAAAAATAAATTGGACTATATTAAAAATAATAACTTCTATTTATCAAGTGATTAAGGAGGGGAAAAGGCAAACCACAGAGCGAAAAGACAGTCACAAAACACATGAGCTGAAAAGGACTTCTGTCCTGAATGCTCAGAAAACTACAAATCAAAATGAAGATGACTTCTCAAAGAAAAACCTTCAAAAGACATTTCACAGGAGAATATCCAAATGACCAAAAAGTTTTTCATATTAATTTATTTTTAAGAAAATTAAATTAAAACTACAATGTGATATATTACTTTATTATACTCACTAGAACAGCTAAAATGAAAAATGTGTTAAAACACCACATGTTGGGAAGGTAAGGAGCAAATGGAACTCTCATATGATGCTTTTAGGAAAATAAAAGTACAACCATTCTGGAACATTGTTCAGTATCTTCTTCTCAAGCTAGACATAGCAAGTGTTTACCAAGAGACAAATACTAAAATGTTAAAAGCAGTAGTATTTGTAAGAATCCCCATATGGAAATTATCCAAATGCCTTTTAACAGAAGAATGGATAAATTATTGTATATTTACATAAAGGAGCATTATTATAGTGATAAAAATGAGCTGCCTACAATTCATGCAAAATTAAGAATGAATCTGACAAACACAATGCTGAAGAAAAGAAGCCAGATCAAAAGAGTATATACTGCATAATTTCATTTATGTAAAGTTCTAAAATAGACAAAATTAATCTAGGTTGTAAGGAAAGTTGTTGTGTGAGTGGGTCTTGACTGACACAATACAGGATGCTTTTAGGATATTAGTAATACTCTGTTTCTTGTTCTATGTGCTAGTTAGTTACATAGGTATGTCTGATTTGTGAAAATTCATTAAGGTAAAAACCAAAGTTTACTATAGCCTGACAGAATTTAGTGGTATAAAAACCATCAGAATTTTTATGTTCAAGACATTAATTTAACACTGGTTTAAACACACAAGTTAGCCTATCTTTCACTATTACTATTTAGAAGAAGTCCATACTTACAGTAAATTTAGCTCTTTCTTCCATCACCTCATAACCCAGTATAGTAGGTGTAGATGGTCTATCTTCCCAATTCACTCTTTCAGGATTTTGTTCCTCAGTTTCTCTTGGTCTAGTAGAATACTCAATGGAAGAATCTGCACCTGTAAATTTAGTCCTAATAAGGGGACTGCTACAGACAGATGAAGTACTATCCATTTGATCAGGAACACTTGTCTGTTTAAAATTACCCATATTTGAATCTTCTAACTGGCCTTTGGAAGAGTCTGAGGTTGTTGAGATACTGCCAAAAGAAGAACTTCTTTGATTTCTGTTGGTTGTATAACTGGAAGCAGAGTTTCCTATGGGCATAGGAACTGGGACATAAGGAGTTGCCATCTTCTTTTGGCCTTTGCAACAAACCTGAACACAGTTGAGTCCAAATACTTAGAGAACAAATGATATGCAATCCATTGTTTTCTTCTTAGGAATTCACTATCTAAAAATGAGAAGGACATATTAAAGATTAGTCTTTAAATTTGGAGCTGGATCCAAAAGAAAACAAAATGTTCTTTTTAATTTTATGGCATTCTATTATTTTATTTGACATAAAAAAACACTCAACCCCTTTCATTTAATCCCCATTATCTCTACGATTTCCCTTTGCAATGTAAAGACAGCAAACCATTTTACACCTTTCCTTGACCTTCCTGTGAAGGATTTTTGTAATGTTCATTTTAACTGATTTTGACTATATAAAAGAGTTGGTAAGAAAAACAGTGATGAAAACCCTCCTGGAGCTTTATTTCATGTGTATCATCCGGAAGTACTATACATAGCACAGGAGGGAAGGAGAGAAAGGAGAAAAGAAAGGGAGGAAAATTATTCTCATTACCTTTCCATTCAATTAGTGAAACTCTAAAGGCTTACACAGAGTAGTAACAGTTAACTCAAAGTTTAGATGCTACTTAGGAACTATCAGTTTCCTATTGTTCCTAAAGTAACATTTTATAGAACTCAGGATCCTTATTTTAAAAATAAGCTTGATCAACTTAAGTGCAATAAAACTCAATGAACATTAAATTTATATCCAACAAGACAAAACGATTAAAAGTTAAACTGCTTTTCAGTTTCCAGCTCATCACCAATTCTGCTATGCAATAAACAGAGGGTACGTAGAAAATCTTTATAACTCATACTCAATCTCTGTTACCAACAGGACTAGTAGATCTTGTATCAGGATATAATACAAAGAAGAGATGCTTTAAACCTAAGAAATTGTAATAACCAGACTAAAAAAGAAATGACAAGACTACACATAACAGGTCTGCCTGCTCAACTTCATCCACCAAACTCTACTGGTGAGAAATGTAGGAAATCAGTCATCTGAAAGATGCTGAAATAAGATTTTTTAACTCAGCATGTGGCCCTGGGCAACCTTCCCACTATCAAAGATTCAAGAAACTTGAGCTGCTTATTCACCGCAGCTCGGTTCCGCCTTAAGGCCTTCCAAAGAAGTAAGTCTGAAATCTCAACATTAGCATGGCATGTGGGATCTACCTGCTGTTTGCCACTTCTCTACCTGAGGCCTCCGGGCTGTGGGGCGGTCGCAGGTTAATACAACCACTGATATCCAGAAATGAGAGCTACTCAAACGTTAAGAAAATGTGTTGCGTTCCTTAGACGCTGTCTTAACGTTTGCCCTTGCATGGAGATGTTCCCAGGACGATCATTTCAGTCTCATCCCGGAAAACCTCGAGTAGGTAAGGTGGCCCGACACTATGGAACCCGGTGGGCTAGAGAAGTGGGTGGCGAAGGAAAATGGAAAATCCCAGCGGCAGCTCGACTCTGGGAAGGTAAGGTCGGGGATCTGCGGGGACCAACGGTCTGGGCACTGTGGGCGGTGAGGTCTACAGCTCCCTGGGGCCCGAGACCTTACCGCTTCCGCCGCCGGGTGCGCGGCCAGCGCCTGCCTGACACACGGCGGAGGCGGTCCGGGCTCCCAGCTGGCCAGGGATGGGAGGGACTCCAGAGGCGTCCATCTACCCTCCCGCGGAGACCTATCCCCCTGCCAGCCACGGAGGGTGCATGTGTCACCCACGCCAGAGCCCGGGACAGCGCTCGCCACCCTGTCCCCGCCTCAGCCCACGTTGCGATTCCGTTCGAGAGCGCCTCCCGCTGACGGTGAAACCGGACTCTACTACCTGCAGCTTTTCGCCTCCTGCCACAGCACCGAGACGCTTCACGTGACCCTCCGCCCCGAAAGCAGCTACTCCCGCCAGTGCCCGGCCGCCGAGCCCAGGATCCGGAGGAGGAGGAGAAAGGCGGGGCCGAGCCTGGGACGCCTCTGCCGGAAGTGACGTCACGCCGAGGGCGTCGGTCCCCGAGGCGTCGACTGGACTTGTCGCTCCCCGGCTGTCTGGTGGTGAACTTAAGTCTAGTCCTATGGCTGGGAACCAAATGTTATCTGCGCTATCTTTAATTTTTCAAAAGCGCTTTTGCGAAATGGAAGCTACAATACCTAGTTTACTTGACAGGTGATAAGAAAACTACAATTCCCAGGAGGAACTACAGTGAAAGTTGTTCTGGGTTCCGGCTTTTCATCGTGGGACTTGTAGTTTCGTCTAATTCTGGTACGTTAGAGATTGTTTTCCCGAATTAGCAGTGCTTCGAAGGATGACAATTGATTAGAAGAGTAGGAAGATTCAACACCACACTGTAGCCGATCCGTCCTACATAATTTAGAAATTGTCATTAGCAGAGAATACGTGAAATTCTTAAGTGTTTTTTTTTTAATTTTTTTTTTTAATATATGGGGAGCAATTTTAATCTCAAATGATTATTTGGCTTGTTAGACTTGCGCATCTGAAGGCTGATAGTTATACGGAAAGCCCTTCTTTGATAGTCAAATTCCAAGATTCAGACCAGAATATAGGCTTGTTCATCATTAGAATTGTGCAATTTGATTTAATAATCTTTCCACGATCACTAAGGCTTCAGAGCAGCCCCGAGACTGGGAAAAAGTGACAGTGGTAATTTCAAAATGAATATAGAAAGATAATCTGGTTTGCGGTTTGGTTTGAGTCATGTTACTCTTTCAGCATGAAGGAAATAGAAAAATAGAATCCTGCAGAAACAGTGGACTAAAATATGCGTAGTTTTCAGGATAGACTTGGCAGTCTTGGTCTTGAGCGGCAATTGTACCCTTAAATTCTATGAAAAAAAAAAAAAAAGCAAAGATAAAAACGAGTTTTGGAATATGTTCCTAATTTGTGGGCAGGGGAGTATGTAGCAAAAGAGACCTGTATGAGGAAAGCCTCCAGGAAGCCAAGGAAAATTAAACTTTAAGTAAACAAGGGTGTATAAATACTATAGTTAGAATAAAGATTGAGGTCAGGGTTTTCCAGCCTTTTTTTTTTTTTTTAATCTCATGGCACACTTGAATTTACAGTTCACTGAGGCACACTTAAATTATATTGATCAAAACAAAAAGAGTAAAAAAAGAATATACTTGCTATAATTGAACTTTTTGAAAATAATTTAATTAGTGATCTTCAAAAATTTTTGCAGCACATCTAAGATCCTCTCACGGCACACTGGTTGAAAATCACTGATCTAGGTCCTTAAAATTGTGCAAGAAAAACTTCCTTCACAGATTATTGAAGGGAGCATAACATACATACTACATGTTTTCATTATATCTTAGAATATCTGGTATTTTTAAAATGTCTAGGTTTTACTTTCAAGAAATGAAGTAAATATCTTTAGTAATCAAGCAAGAATTATCCTGTGGTTGGTCAAAGTGAAAGTTATTACATTACATTATCACAGACTGTATTTTATGGCTAGTATTTATGTAATATTTTAGCTCAGCTCTTGGGTACCTTTATAAAGTACCTACAATCAAATTGAATTATTTACATTTTAAATGAAGAATGACAAAAGATTGTTTATTCTTCCTCTTTCATTAATTTAATTTTATATAAATATATACCACTAGAAGGGCAAGGCATAATTTTATACAGTAATCAGATAGATATTGATAATGGGACTAGGGAGAGGGGAGAAAGTAAAAACCGCAGTAGAAAAAAAAGCATGTTCAAAGGCCAGATGTATTTGGAGGTGGCTTCCTTGGTCCAAACATTTACCCCTTCTTGCAAATCGGGCTGGACCCCTGGTGACCATGTTTGTAATTGATCACTCTTCTAACGAAGGTTTTTTGTCATAGTTGATTGTGTTATGCCCATGGAGGACATTTGACCCAAGTTTTGTCCAACAGATACTTCTTCCTAGGAATTAAAATTTGGGGTGAGTGGAAAGATGCAGGTTGAGAGTCTAGGAGCTAAAGTAAAACAAAAGGTAACTAAAGATGAGAAGGCCCATGACGTTCCACTCCTTGGAATTGATCTGGCCCCTTCTCCTGATGGAGTTTTCCTTGGACACCATGAGATAGACTAGTGTTATTTCAATAGATTAGCTTTTTGATGAAATCTAACCAGAGGTGGTTCTTTTACTTAAAACCAAAGTACAACTAATGCAGCAAGTTGGAATAAGGTGAACTGAAAATAAATAGTATATGCTGATAAAATACCTCCTATGTTTTGCAAATAGCTGTCAGCAATTTATGATCTAAGATCTTAAAACAAAGTTATGATATTTCATAATCTGTTAGCTGTTTTTAATATAAAAACAAATCTTCAATAAAAATAACTCCTTCATTAATTATAGGCAGTCCCTGCATAATGGATGAGTTATGTTTCTGAGAACATCTTTGGGTCAAATTTGTATGTAACTCAGATCCCTGATGAACAGTACATATACTGTGATAATAATAACAGTACTATAGTGGCTCATCTGTGGTAATAATAATACAATGTGATATTGTAATAATGCCCATTTACTATAACAATAAGTTATAGAAGCTAGTGTGGTCTTTTAATTCAACAAATAACACACAAACGCATACAAAAAGTTTAGACAGAAGTTAGGAAAAATTTTCAAAAAAAGTATTAAAGGTTATCACTCATTTAATGTTGCATCAATATCTTGCTCATTGGAAGGATCATTTTTGAGGCTAGAAGGTAGGCTAACATTATTTGGAAGATGATGATGGAGATGGTGCTGGGGAATCAGGATTTGATTCTGTTCTTAGAGGGGAGCTTGCCACTTAGGTCTGTTTCTCAAAAAAGGTATTGGTGATTATTTGCACAGTCTTTTTCTTTTTTCATCATAAATGCTCTTATAGCAGCTTGTGTTCTCACTAAGTGCATGGCAAACTTTTGTAAACCTCTTAGTGTTAGTATCTTGCTCCTCAAGCTTCGTAGATCCTGCTTCAGTGGGATGAAAGGCTCCAGCTACTTCTTTTGGTGTAAACTTTCTTGGTTCTGGATCTTCTGGTTTTTCGTTTTCCTGTGTTTCTATCAGCTGCTTCTTTATCTATGAGACTAGCCACTAGCATAAAGTTGCTGCCTCAGTGAAATGTTTATGCCTTGTGGGTTTGCTTACATGTGTGGAAGAAACTAGCTCCTGAATTATCAATTTAATTATCTAATTATAAATTATCCTGATGGGAAGCCGGAACATTTTAAGTCAGGTCATTCATAATCAGGGGACTACCTGAATTTTGATTTAATTTCATAGATTCCCTAATTCTTGTATGTTGTTTTCCACAGGCAGTTTTTCTTTAATCTTCAGTCTCTGTACTCCTCTTGTATTGTTTTCTCACTTTCGTGAAATTGTGAGTCTGGAGAACTATAAGTGATCTATTCTTAAAGTAATGGGAGGTAGTAACAGGGAAATGTGACAGCTGACTTTATCTCAGTGAACCTGTGACATGTGCAGTTTTCTGTCAGGATAGGAATTATATGATATTTATAATGGCACAGAGCTGCCATTCTTCAATACTGCTGCCACTGATCAGTGATTTTTCCACTTACTATGTAACATAAGAAAAGCAAGTGTGGAAATCCTACTGAAAACATAACAAAAAAGATCAATTCTTTCTCCAAATTAGAGTCAAGTGAAAAGAAGCATAATGATCACGAGGAAAAGCCTCCATTTTATTGATAAGAATGCTGAGGAAAACAGAGGCTCTGTGATCTTCCTGAAATCACAGAGCCAGTCAATCCTTATTTCTCAAACTAGTAAATTTTTCACTCTGCACAGTAAGACCCCCTTTCCTGAGCACTTCACTCTGTTGTGTCCTGTGTGCCATTCAGCTTTCTAATATGTTTGGCTTCTGGTGTGTTCTCAATTATCATTTGATATGTGGGACACCTTTGAAGATTTTGCATATGAGAAAGGTCTGCATGGGGTCCTTAAGGGTCAGTAAAAATTAAATAAGTAAACGAGTAAGGCAGGCCACACCAAACACAGTCAAAGACTTGAGAAAAGGCATAGCAGAGTGTGGGATATTGTGGAACAGTGAGGAGACCTACCTGATTGGAATACAGAAATGAGCTCCTGCTCATCCCTCATGTTCATTTCAGATAAAAATCTCATCAGTAGTATCTTTCTGCTTCCTTCAATTAAGTCCCTTTTCTGTGTACCCATTTTGTTTAGTACATGAATGGAGGCAATCTGCATATTACACACATACTATATGTGCTTATTTATATGTGCAGCCTTAGGGCCAAGATCATGTATTAGACATCTTTGTGTTGCCACATCTCTTTGGGTACCTGAATATGTTGTAGTTCTCATAGTTACTAGTTTTTTACACCTGGCCTACTTTACTTATTCACATTTCCTACAAGGTCCTTGTAAACATTTGCATTTTCAAGTACTAGTTTAGAGAATAAATCCAAATTCTTTGAGTAGTAGGCCTATAAGCCCCTTACTTCATGAACTAACTTTTACAAACTTACTCCCTCTGGATTAATAATTTAGTTAGTTAGCCAACTAACCAGCTATTTATTGAGGTCTTACCATATGCAGTGAACCTCAAAGTCTAGACAAACCAAGTAGTTTCCATTCTGAGATCTCTATTTTTTTCTCTTGTTAGCATTTGTTGTTGCTTTTGTTGTAGGTTACCTCTTCTCTGAAAGCTTATCTTTCATTCTCTCTTTACCATGTCCTCAGAGTTCCCTCTGCAGGCTTCTGCCATGCCTTGCTCCCATGGATATGGTTATCTTCTATGTCTGCATCTCGAAAATGAACCTGTGGAGCCTAGACATTGCCTTTTTTTTATTCTCTTCATGGTCAGCTGGCAGAACCTTTGAGATATAGTGCAATTAAATTGAATGAATAAATGAATGAAAATAAATGAATAAAGTTTGTTTTTTTCAATTGGATCAACTTGGTGATAAACACATACTGTATATATATGTTCTCAGTAAAGAATGTGTTCTATTTTGTTTTGAAGAAACATTAAATGGAAGCTCACTCTATAAAACAAATAAAAACTCACTCTGTAAAACAAATAACAAACAAATGAAGCAGGTCTGGTTAAAGAGAAAGACTCCTTTAATTGTCTGAGAAATTTGTAAATCACTGAACTAGATAGATGATTTTTAAGATCTAATGCTTTTTGAGTTTATGTTTATTACTTGAAATCTGAAGTAGATAGCAAAATAAATATCATAACCTAGTTAGTAGTGCTAAGATTTATAAAAAGCATGCAGCAGAACAAAAATAAAGTACAATTTAAAAAATGAAACTTCTGGAACCAAACAGAATATTGAATCAGACGTGATTGTACTTTTAGGTCTTCATCTTAAGTAAGTTTGAAATTTACTTAACTCCTGGCATATATGTGGAGAATTAAGCTTGTTCTCTGAGTTCCCGGTGCCAGGAGTTTCAAGGTCCCAGTTTGTAGAAGATCCTTCAAAGAAAGAAAAATGTTTCCAGGTAAAAAACAGAGACTTGGAAGGGCAGCAAGTCTCTTATCTGCTAATATTAGGATTCCTGTCTAAGGATCTTGATACCTTTTCAGAGAGGACTTAACACATCTGGGTTACCTCTGAGTCTTTTGTTTGGGTTACTTCTGCTTTTTTTCTTTAGTACGAGGCTACGATAATTTTTCCTCATGAGGTTATTGTGAAAAATAAAAATAATATTTCTTGTTAAGTTCTTAGTACAGTGACTGGTGAAAGGAACAATAGCTGTTATCATCATCTTCTGAGTAAACTAAGCAGCTGAGCTACTTTAAAAAGACGTAAATAATAATACTGTATATAGATAATTGTTGAACGAATGAATAGCAGCTAGTTGAGCATAAAGCTGTGCTGTTATATCCACTAATTCATTACTGACCCATATTTCTCTGTGAGGTTTCTTTTTCATACTGATTTTTATTTTTTAAATTTTTTGGCCATATTGAGATATAACTGACAAGACTGCAAATTTAAGGTGTATAACATGATGATTTGATATTTGTTTAGCTTGTGAATGATTAGCATAATAAAGTGAGTTAACACATTGCGTTAATTTATTTGATCCTTCTAATAACCCCATTAGATAGTGCTATTGTTTATTATTATTATTATTTTTTTTTTCTAGAGACAGAGTCTCACTTTACTGCCCTTGGTAGAGTGCCATGACGTCACACGGCTCACAGCAACCTCCAACTTCTGGGTTTACACTATTCTCTTGACTCAGCCTCCAGAGCAGCTGGGATACAGGTGCCCACCACATTGCCCGGCTATTTTTTTGTTGCAGTTTGGCCGGGGCTGGGTTTGAACCTGCCACCCTCGGTATATGGAGCCGGTGCCCTACTCACAGAGCCACAGGTGCCGCCCTAGATGGTGCTATTATTGTAATTGATATTAAACAGATTGAATTGCTGAGAGATTGGTTAGCTTGTTTTTTTATATGAGAGTTATTCTAAGAGGTATTTTGTGTAGTACAGTTGGGACTCAAGCCCAGCTATGTCTGTCTCCAGAATTCATGCTCAGATTCCCATTCCACCATACCCTTTCCACCACTGCAGTAGATGGAGCATGGACTGTCAAAGAGACACTCTTGGCAAGACATTGGTTGAAAACCAAGTCTCTGGACTCAGTTTCAGGAACTCCTGGGTTCTTCACACCATTTAATATGCAGACTATTTAACCCAAATTATTGCATTTTTTTCTTTCACTTTGACCATTAGCTATTTCTAGTATAATTTATGTATCTTAGATTTGGCTCCTAAAAATATTTGTCTTCATAAACTAATGTTATCCTGTGCCTTTTCTGTCTCCAGCTTTCTATTATTATATTATTAGGACTTATTCTCTGGGGTTCTGATGTCTTCTTTCAAAAGATTGATCAACTGGATAGATTGGGAAGGAGGTAACCAGTGAAGTGTGTTCTGAAGAAGAGATAAGGGGTACAGTTGGATAAAGGAGTATCCTGGGCAGAAAGGTTTAAAGGTGTTATATAGAAGTTGCTTAATAATAAGAAACCATGCTATTTGAATTGAAATAAAAACGTGCAAATATAAAAATCGAATTTTATATGATTATATTAAATACCCTGAGCTCTGTCAGGAGCCAGATCTTTTTTTTTCTTTCTTTATTTTTTTTTTTAATTTTTTTTTTTTTTATTGTTAAATCATAGCTGTGTACATTAGTGCAATCGCCTGTACCCATTCTAAGATACACCATAGGTGTGGCCCCACCCATTACCTTCCATCCACCAAAACCTCCCCCCGCCCTTCCCCTTCCTTGGCCCTATCCCCTTAGTCTTTTTTTTTTTTTTTTTTTTTAATTTTATTTTAAATTCTGAGATGCACCATAGATGTGGCCCTACCCATTACCCTCCCTCCATCCAAACCTCCCCCCTCCCTTCCCCTTCCTTGGCCCTTTCCCCATAGTCTTGTGGTATAGTTGGGTTATAGCCTTCATATGAAAGCTATAATTTAGCTTCATAGTAGGGCTGAGTACATTGGATACTTTTTCTTCCATTCCTGGGATACTTTGCTAAGAAGAATATGTTCCAGCTCCATCCA
>CAUYPK010048615.1:0-21846 GCA_963574355.1 Loris lydekkerianus | reverse complement strand
GCAGCCACTTGCCAGTTTTCCACTGTTTTTGTCTTCCTCCTGGGGTCCAGAAGTCCCTTGCTGGCTCCCTGTATCCTCAAAGGGATGATCATAGGCAGATCCCACCGGCCAGAGGTGTCTGGAGTCTTGTCTCCCCAGATTCGCCAAGCCCAGTTTCAGGGAAGCTGTTACTCAGCCGCCATCTTTAATCCACTCCCTATAATCAATTTTAACAGAATAAAAGAATTTGTCCCTAACCTGGATCTGCCTTTGGCATGAACAAGTCATTTATGTATGCCTTAACCTCAGTTTCCCCACCTATAAATAGGAATATAAGATTTACCATAATAGAAGCTCAGCAATTCTCTGATACCTAGATGGTAGGCTTCATTTTTGGATGACTACCAAGAATTTATTTTCTCCTCTTTTTCACACTTCTACAAAAAGGTCATGTTAGGTATAGTAATTTCTAAGGCTTCTTAGAGCTTCAGCTTTATGGGAGTCTATGAACATTGTGAAGTTGTGTTAAACCTTGGAGTTCACCAAGTCTAACATTCTCTCTTGGCAGATGATTCCATCAAATGGATTATTTTGACTACTTATTACCTCTTTGTCACTTTAATGTGGTTCCTGCAGTAGGGAGGGCAGTGTGGCCAATGAGAAGTTGATTTTACTGGGATTTGAATGTTATGGTCAGGCCTTTTGAGAGCAGTCTCTCTGAGGATCATGTGAGTTGTGTAAACAGTTAGTGTCTGCATTCTGCACAGTGTTACAGGAGGAGACCCATGGGGCTCAGGCCTTATTGACCAGAGGAAACATAACCAGATTGGAAACTGATTTGAAAGTAATGGATGTTTGTCTCATCTGTCACTTTCAAAAGAGTTTTCCCAGTCAATAGGTGATGGGGGGCTTTACTTAAAAATGAAAAGAAATATAAAAGCTTGGCTACAACATCTGAAGGGATCAGGATAAATAGTGTCAGAATCACAGAAAAACTGATTATATTCAATTCAAGTTATTTAAATGTATACCAACTGAGAATAAAGCTGATGTGCATGCTCACACACCTTCCACCCAACTAGTCTGTTCCTTCTATCTAGAAGAGATCTCATTTTAAGACCTAGCCTGATATATAAAGATACAATGAGTGGAGATAAAGGTGAGATCCTGCAGGCTCTCATTCTAGTTTCTGATGCAGGTGTGCTAGTCCATAGCATAGCAGGCCCTGAGCTTGCTGCTGCTTGAGATGATTGACGTAACTCTAGTGGGAATCCTCTCTTGTGAATGAGCATCAACTTGGTATGAGGTGTCTGGATCTGCTCAGAGTGATAAATGAGCACAACACTATTCTCTGTCTTCATTCTTTCACTCATTGATTCATTTTATGAATACTTATTTAGTTTGCATCAGCAATGGGAAATCCTTTACTCTGAAAATGCTGGGGATAGATAGAGATGAATAAGGCAGGGACTCTGTCTCTAAGAGATTCCCTTGTAGTGAGGAGAATGATACTAAAGGACTTAATTAAGATGCATGGTGGGATGAAATAAGGAGAAGCACACATCATGCTCTAGCAATGCAGTGCAATGTTACAGAGAAATAAATGCATTTATTCTGTGCTTGGAGCCACATCACACATTTTATTTATATTATACTTTTTGCAGTTATGAACAATACTGGTAGGGAGATAAAATAGTCCTTTTTTTACTGTTGAGTTGACTGAGGTTCAAAGTTTAAGAAGTTAAGGACGCACAAGGTCATCCAAGGTGAACTTTAAAGCTGGTGCTGTAAGCCCTCCTGGGACAGACCTATAGTTCATACCCATGAGATCCTCACAGCAGCCATTCTCCAGTGACTGAGTGGAAAGAATATTTGTTTTGCTTGTCAATTTCAGAGAGGCGTGTTAAGCCTTTGGTTATTGAGTTCAGTTGCAGGAGCTTCTAATGTTTAGATTGGAATCCTAAACACTGTGAGACCCTGACTGTGTATTTTCCTCAAACTTTTGCCTCCTCCACATGGTCCTGAAGGTATTGGGAAGCAGGAAGGAGATGCGGCTAGTAAAAGGTGATTGGTTTTGGGGCTTCAGATTCTTTGTCCTTCCATTAGTAGGCTATCAGTTCCACTTGTCAACAGGTCTGACAGGTCTGGAAAAAGGGTAACCCCCATCTTTGGGGGTGATCTGGGTTCAGTGTATGATCCAGATTGCATCCCTTATCCTAGCCAGGTTCCAAGATCCATGTTAACACTCTTCCTTTATTTTCTCATTGGTAAAAATGTGGAACATACATCAGGGAGACGCTTCACCTTTCATTTTCACAGTGTACATCTTTGGGTATGCTTTATTCATATTGTGTCTTCTTCAAAATCTCTATCTGATTAACTCCCAAATTTGTTTTCAAACTTGGGTTTCTTTTTTTCTATTCATTCTCTTGACAATAAGAGTTGTCTTAAACATTGTTTTCAAAATGGGAATTATCAGTTTAAAATATTCAAGGAATAATGTCTGCTTCCCAGGATGTGTCTTTAAATTTATGAGAAGGAATAGAGTGAGGGCTAGGAGAGGCGGTGGTGTGACCTCTTTCTTCTTCTTCATTCATTGGGATATGAAGTTTTGCTCCTATGAACATTTAAGTCCTATTTCACATTTTTCTTATATTAAGAAATACTCATTCACTATCCATTAGGAAGTGCTTACTTTCCCACACCCTTAACTCTAGGATTGTATATTTAATAATTACTCAGTATCTCCACATGGTTATCTGCAGGCACCCTGAAGTTAACATATACAGGACAGAACTCTGTATCCCCCTCCCCCCCACCTCCCATCCTACTTGCGATATCAACTCCCCAGTTTCCTTCATTTCAGTAAAAGTCATTTTCAGTTAACTACTTGTTCAGGGGAAAAAATTAGGGGTTATCTACTGATTCTTCTTTTTCTCACATCCACATCGAATCTATCAGCAAATTGTGTCAGCTTTGCTTCCAAAACACATCCCCAGGCCTAGCCTTCTCACCATGTCCAGCATGTTCATTCCATCTTAATTTAAAACACTATCATCTCTCATCAGCATTATTACCATACCTTGCCAAAACTATAGTGACTTCATCCTTTGTACTCTAAAATTCACTGTCTAATGAGAAGTTCTCTTCTATTCCTCCTCATCATTATTAAAAGATACAAAGAGTCTTTACCATAACAAAGCCCTAGTCACCTGGTCCTGGCTTAGTCTTGAACTTCATGTCCTTCCTCTTTTGTGCTCTGCTTTAGCCAGGCTGGCATTCCTCCTGAACAACTGACAAGCTGAGTTTTTTCCTGACTCAGAGTCTTTGCAGCCCTTGTTCCTTCTGCATGAGAAGTTCCACCACCATATTCGCACGTGGCTGCCTCTATATCCTCATTTCATCTCTTTTCTAATGCACCTCCTCTGAAAGCTCTTCTGTGATCATTCAAACTATAATATTGCCTTCCTGGTCTCACATAACATTCTCATTTCTCTGCAAACTGAAATAATCATGTTCATGTATTTTTTTAATCTTTATTTTCTGTTTCCTCTGTCAAAAATGTAAATTTCTTGAGGAAAGAGGCAAGTTATACTCGGTTATTACTGAATTCCTGTACTTAGAGCAAGTTAGAATATAATTAGTGATCAATAAATATTCTGTTGATAAGCTATATAGCCTTAATATATTTGTTATCTCATTTAATGCTGACTATAATTACTTTGATTAAACATCTTGAATATGCCAGGCATTATGTTAAGGTTTCATTTAATCATTACAAAAGTATACCGGAGAGTCTGTGTCATTCACATTTTATAGATTGGGTAGAAGAGAGTTTGTATAACTTGTTCAAGGTGTCTCAGTTGATGGAGAAGCTAAGATTAAAAGCCTTATTTTTCTGAATCCAAAGGTAGTGATTTCTTTCTCAAAAACCCTTACTGATGTGCCAAGTGATCCAAGGGCACATTCACTAACAAGAAAAAGGTGAATGCTGTTGGTTGGTTTTCAATGGGTGTCAAAATGGTGAAAGAAAGCGTAGGTCATATCACACACCACTTGTGAGGTGAAATTTGACTCACATTTTTAAAGGCAATAAGATTTGATTTGAAAAAAATCACCAAAGAAGTAGAAAAATATGCCCTATAATCAAGAGAAAATTTAGTCTATAGAAACAGATCCAGAATTGAATGAGCATTAGAATGATCAAGACAAGGACTTTAAAACAACATGGTTATATTAGCTAATCTCTAGAAAAAGAAGGAGATACTGAGGAAAAAGATTTGTAATTTCAGAAGATGTATTTGTAAATGTTCACAAAACAGAAAACTTAGAATGAAAAAATATAAAATCTGGAATTTCAAAAAATAGAATGGAATTTATAGAAGACTAGGCACAAAAGAAAAAAGAATCAATGAAATTGAAGAGTGTCAAAAAAAAATAATGAAAATTGAGGCACAGAGAGAAAAAAATAAGGAAAATAAATTCTCAGAGTTTTCATGGCCTGGTAGTAAAAATCAAGTGGTTTATTACACATGGTATGTGTGTTTTGGAAGAGAATGAACAGTGGATGAAGTACATGACATATGAGGACATATTTTTATTTGACATAAAAAATTAAAAGCAATCCATAAGCACTGGACACTCAGTAAACCCCAACTGGGGAACTATTCAAGGTAGTCACAGTGAAGCAGGTATTCAAAATGCTGAAAAGCGAAGATAAATTTAACAATCCTAAAAACAATCAGAAAAATAAAAATATGTTACCTACAAGTGAAAATAATAAAAGTTATAGGTAATATACTAGTTTTCTTTTGCTGTGTAACACAATTAATTACCATTACTAGAGGCTTGAAACATTTCTCATCTATTAGCTGCTAATTCTCTAGATCAGACTGCACATGATGTGGGTGGTGCTTTGCTCAGGCTGAAATGAACATGATGCATGACTGTTTCCTTTGGAGCTTGAGGGTCCTTTTCCAGGTTCATTCTTATTATTGGCAGAATTCACTTTCTTGTGGTTGTAAAACTAATGTCCCCTTTCATTGAAGGATGTCTCGTGGGTGCTGCTCTTGGCTTCTAAATGCTGCTTGCATTCCTCATCATGAAGCATCCCCCATCTTTAAGTCAGAAATGGCATGCTGAGTTCTTCAAATGTTTCAAATCTTCCTAACTTCCCTTCTGCTGCTTCTTTGAGAAAACTCTATGCTTTGATATGTCTTGTCAGGTGAAACCCACCTATAATCCCCATATTTTAAGATCAACTGACTTGGAACTATAGTGACCTCTACAAAATCTCTTTCTAGCACACCATTTTTTTTTTTTTTAATTTTTATATTCTAGTAACTTTAATGGCAATTTTTGCCCTGCCTTTTTTTTTGGCCGGGGCTGGGTTTGAACCTGCCACCTCCGGCATATGGGGCTGGCGCCCTACTTCTTTGAACCACAGGCGCTGCCCCTCTAGCACACCTTGATTAGTATGTGCTAGAATAACCAGAGAATGGAAATCTTAGGTAGGGAT
This sequence comes from Loris lydekkerianus, assembly GCA_963574355.1. Classification (NCBI taxonomy): domain Eukaryota; kingdom Metazoa; phylum Chordata; class Mammalia; order Primates; family Lorisidae; genus Loris; species Loris lydekkerianus. The sequence goes on along the minus strand of CAUYPK010048615.1, from coordinate 16,349 downwards.
GATCTTTAGATATCTGTCTGTCATGGAGTGTTTTATATCAGAAACGACATTCAATCAGAAGACAATGGAACAACATAGAACAGCTTTATTCATAATAACCACAAACTAGAAACAACTCTACAAGAAAATGAATAAATAAATCTAAGTACATATATATGTATATACACATATACAATCATTATATGATTAGATTCAACAATGAAATAATCTAAATACTAAAAAGGCATAGCATATGAGAGAAATGGGATGAAAAACAAAAACATTGGTGACAGAATGTCAAGGAACTAAGTTTATCTACAATAAATGAAAAGAATTCACCAAGAATTATGATGTGGGCAGTGGTATAACTAAGGGCAAAAATCATCAAGTAATGAAGTGTTTGGTACTAGAGTTTCTGCAGGTGACTACAACAAAAAAGAGTAGTTGGTCCTATGGTGTGGTAGTGTGAAACTCTTCGTTCATTGTTGAATGTGGATTTATATCCTGGACTTGGTGACTTCATAGACAATTCTGTTTGTAATGCCTTATAATTATGCACCCTGTAACTAATGTATACATTTCTCTGTCAACTCACCCATTATGCCTTCCTGGAGAAAAGATAGTAATTCCAACAAAATCTCTCATTTTGGAGAGGGAATCTTCCTACAAGATCAGTAGGAAGTGGTACTTAGCAAACATATCATGCTGGTTGGAATAACAAAGACTCATTACCTGGATATTAAAATGAGATTCCTGGTCTTTTTCTTGCTCCCAGGGAGAGAATCTTCCTTATTTATTATCTTCTGTTGCCACATCTTAAAAGAGAATTAGGGAGGATTTCTCTTCTAGGGTTGGTATTATTTTGAACGTTTAGTTATGTAAAGATTATTTCTCCTTTTGAGTAATATAAACAGTAAAGACTTCTTGGAAATTAAAAGTTGGTGGAATTTTCACTTAATTCCATTAACTTAACTTCAAAAGCTGGTAACCAAAGCTAGAGTTTTCACTGAACTTTCATCTTTGAGTCTGGTATAGGAGCTATGCTCAGCCCATTTTTCTACCCTGAGTCCAGTGGTTTGCCTCTTGGCCTCTAACCCCCAAACTAAATGTGTTGGGGAAGGCACTGTTAACCTTCCCTTGGCTTCCAGGCTATAGCGGTTGCTTGTTCTTCATAGTGGGAACATTGATTCCTTTCCTCAGACCGTGTCTGCACAGTGATGAACTTGGGAAGGCTCTTGATATTCGTCCTCTCTGAGTCTCACTGCTATTCTTTCATTTATACCTCATTGACTTTGTAGCTTGTAATCTTGGGCTCAGGCAGAGAACTCATTTTTTCCAATTTTGCTGGACTCCAGATTAATAGAATTACAACCATCATGATTTACAATCACCTAGCCTAGAGAGTCTCTGTTAGAAAAGCAGTATTTCTCCCCCACCTTATTTTTTCAGATATACCAGTTTCAACTCAAACCTCTTGATGTAGAAACTTTTCAAAACCTTCAAAAAGTAGGTGTCACATTTCAAAATTCTAAAGTTTTTCTCACCAAATTCCCTAAGGCCTTCTTAGATTTACCAGGAGAACCCCTAACCAGCTGTTCACTACCATATTGTCTTGCTGCTCTCATCCCCTCAGAGACTTGGCTTTACTTCCCATCCATCCTGACTCCCTCCTGTATTAATGAGTAGAAGGCCTGCTATTCCCCAACAGCCTTCTCAACTATTGAGAGCTCATCAAGACTTTTGTCACTAGTTTTGAAGATCCCCTTTGCCTTTCACCACTTGCCTATCTGGACACCACTGCTGGACAGGGACAGGCTCTCTTCCTACACAGCCATAAGTCTTATCATCCCTCCAAACATTGCTTTTTCCTGCTACAGATCACAATCTTTTACCTCAGCACTCTCCTTTCCTCCACTCGCACCTAGGCCCTAGCCTTGCCCAGACTTCTCCTCCCTAGTTCCTCTCTCTGGCTCCCTCAGAGCGTGACTGATGCTCCAAACCTCCCTTTAGTCCGTCTGATGCTGCCCACCGCAGCCATGCTCATCTTCCTAAATCAAGGTTTGCTTCATGAATAATAAAGGACCAACAATAAATAAACAGAATTAATGCATGCATAAATATAATCATCATAAGATAAAAATTACAAATCAATAAATAATATTAAAAATAAATAAATAAAAGGAAAAAGGTCACCATTTGATTTGTTTCTCAATGTCTTACGTGGTCTGAGTCCATCTGTCTCAGTCGATGACCTGAAACTTTAGGTACAACCTCAGTCCCCACAATTCTATGTTTTGTGTGACAGTCAGTCTTCTCTGTGGTGTAATCATCAAAGTTCCTGTGTTTGTGTGTTTGATCATGCTGCTCCATTTTCAGCCTGCCAGAATCTCCCTTACTCAGACCTTCCCAAAACTTACTTATCCTTCAGGACTTACTAGAAGTCTTTCATTTTCTGGGAATTTCCCCCTGTATATACATTTCTTTTAACCTCAGATAACTTTCCCTGTTCATGTATCATTTCACCACTAAAAAATATCATTTTAAGAATTGGGTTAAAAATCTAAAAAACCCTAACAAAACACTGAGTTGGAAAAAGAAAGTTGGACTGGAACTTTGGCTGTGTCATTACATAAAATATCTCCTAAGACCTAGCTTACAGAAAGAAAGAGGGCTCATTGTTCTCAAACACATTGACAGTCCTTCAGTTACTTCCCACTCGTCTCCACTTTATGTATCTCAGAAGAATTCCAAAAGCCACGGTGAGAAGAAATCTCCAGAGTAGAGTTGTATTTTAACAAACTCTCATGCTGACCTTACTGATTCCAAATCAATACAGTAGTAAAATACCAGCAGGAAGTGTATTAGGTATATTTAGAAGTCTATGCGAAGATGGATAATGAGATCTTGAACCTACACCTGCCCCCTTCCTTTCATTAGGGGAGAAACACCTCAGCCCTGCTTGTAATTAGGTATAATTATATCCTAACACAAATAATCAGAGTGATTTAACCAGTGATCTGTTTTTGTTTTTGATCATTTATCCTGCTTCTCTTCTTAGGTAGTGAGGTCTGGCAAGGGGTAGGACCAAAAAGTTGATGCTTTTAGTTTCGTAAAGCTCTGAAGTTTCTATGAATTTCATTCTTTTCTGCTCTGTAACCACACCTGTACTGCAATTACTGGCAATGTAAGAACTATGTGGGTGTAAAGTAGTTTTCCTTCAGAAGAAAATAATTCTGTGTGGTTTATGGCTTAGTGCTTCAGCAGAGGTGGGTGAGTTTAGTAAAGCCCAGCTAGTCAGTCCTAGAGGGGGTGAGCTCAACTTAGTATCACAGTCAGAGAGCCTCATAGTGAGGAAGTAAGGATGTGGCAGACATTCTGGGGATGGACTGCACGCAAAACAAGGGATGCCAGAGACTTGTGTGGTGACTAATGCCTAAACGCCCTGAGTGACAGATGCAGATGGCAGGACTCTGAGCAGAGACAGCCCTCTTTTCATCTACACTCTGACCTTCTTGGTTGTGTGATCTTATGTAAATCTTTTAACCCCTGAGCCTCAGATTTCTAAGTTTTTATAATAGGAAGTATAATTTCTAGTGGAATTAAACAGTTTTCTACCTGTGCAGTGAGATCTACAAATACAAGTTAAGGGCTCAACCTTAGTGAATTTATTCCAAGGCAGACAGAACAAACCTAGTTCATATAAGGTGGACTTAGGAATATTTCTCAATTCCTGCAACCTGACACATAGCTCCAAGGGGACATTCCAAAGCCGTATAAAATATACCCCATAACAGCCTGGTTATTAATCAACTGAGATGTCCTGAAGGAGAATGCAAATGAGAAAGGGAAAATTAAGCTCATATTTATAAATAAGAATTCTAGGCTCTAGGATAGGTGTTTTACATATTTCCTATAATCCTTATAGCAACCTAGAGTTGTGTTTTAAAATCCCCTCTTAATCTTTTTGTGAATCAGAGAGATAAATCACCTTGCTCAAAGCTACACAGCTAAAACGTGGCATAGACAGAAATCGACCCAAATCTGTCTGACTTTAATTTTTTTTTTCACTAAACCACACTGCCATTACCTTTAAGAAAGTTAGTGTCTTACTAATTGTCAAGTAGAAATTTATTATAAAGATTTAGTTAATAATACTTGACAAAAAATACATCTTAAATGATACATTGTCTATAATATGCACAACCAATATTAAATATAAGAGAAAAAGAGATAAAATCACAGCATATATCTGTAATTTGAAGAGAAGTTTGAAGAAAATATCTGGTTTGAAGTATCTGGTCTGGTTCAGACTGATTATTGTGGAAACCTGAAGACAAATGAAGCTTTTTTTGAGCACAAAGTTGTCAGGCGATGGTAAATGGCTGTTTAAAAGCAAAACTATTCAGTCCACATTTTGAATGTTCCCATGATGAGAATTTGACTTAACATAATAAATGACTCAGTAATTACACCAAATTGTGTACCTTGAAACAAAAACTCAATCTAACAGCAGATTGTACATTGATTCTTGCCAAACAAGAATGATAGCCCTCTATCTCTATAAACTGAGATGTTTTCATACTGATAGTATGTCTTAGTGCTTTTTTTCTCAGTACTACCATGGGAAAAATGACGTGGGCAGTGAACTGACATAGTAATATAACAGTGACCTGTTGCTTATATTACCATCACCATAGAAGAAAGCACAAGAAAGGCAAATAATGTCCACCCCCATTGCCAACATCATAGGGCTGCTTGCTGATAAAATTAGGGTGTGAATGACTATATGTAAATGCTCTTCTCACGCCTTTCTGGTAAAAATAATTAAAATCAGTCAAGCACAGAGTTAAGTATAAAAATAATGGTTTCAAACAGTTTTAAATCTGTATGCGAATGTCAAAAATAAAGCTTGAGATAATGCATAATGTAAATATAATTTTATAATAATAATCTATATTCTGAAGTTAAATAATAAAACTTAGAAATATAAAAGAAGCAGTTAGGAAAGAAATTGTGCATTACATTCTTCCTTTTTCCTGGGAAAACTCAATAGATACTAGTTTATTCTTTATATAGATATTAGAGAATTGTATATGTAGCTTATAGGTAGCAATAAGCTTGCACTGGCCTTGAGGGCCAATCGTACACATCTTTCCCAACTCAGTGTCCAGAGATATGGCATTAGTAGCTTGAAATTAGCCATCAGGCAATTTTTTTTTTTAATTTCAGAGAACTTTTTTCTTCAAATTATTCCAAAATATTATAGGGCTACACAGTTTTTTGGTTACATGGATTATTTTTGTAATGCTTGTGTCCTGGCTAGAGGTATGCTCAGCACTAAAAATGGTGTTCATAGTACCCATTAGGTTGGTTTATTCCCCTCCCTTCTCCATCCTCTGATTGATTTCCACTCAGTTTTATTTCCCTCTGTGCATATGTGTGCTTATCGGTTATCTCAATTTAATAGTGAGTACAAGTGGTGCGTGTTTTTCTATTTAGACATTTCACTTACGATAATGGTCTCCAATTCCATGCAAATTGTTGCAAAAGATCCAGGGGTATTCAACCTGTGACCTATGGGACACATGCTGATTTTGTGAGGATGTTTTTGCTCATCTGCAGTGTCAGGTCTTGTGAAAAGTGTGCATGGATCTTTTATTCATTTATTTTGCCACTCAGCTGTTGTTACTGTTTGTGTAGTTGATGTGTGGCCCAACAAGATTCTTATTCTTTCAAGAAACAGCAGAGAAAAGAAAAGGTTGGATACCCTGGAGTACAGTGTAGTGTAAACATAACTTTTTTTTTGTTTTGAGAAATGGGGTCTTGCTCTGCTGCTCAAGATAGAGTGCAGTGCATATTAGCTCACTATAGCTTCAAACTCCTAGGCTTGGTGTATCCTTTTGACCACAGCCATGCACTAACACGTGCAGCTAATTGTCAAATTTTTGGTAGATATGGCTTCTTGCTGTGTTTCCCAGGCTTGTCTTGAACGTCTGGCCCTCAGTGGTCCTCCTGCCTCAGTGACTCCACATGGGCAGGATTACAGACATTAATCACCACATTCAGCCAAACATAACTTTTATATATATTGGAAAACCAAAAAATTCACAATACTTTATTGAAATATTCTCTTTATTGGTCTGGAACTGAGCTCACAGTATCTCTGAAATATGCTTGTATTACTTTAAAATTAAAAAAATTCATCAAAGAATGTTCACTTCTTGGTATACTCTGTGTATTTTAATATACTTAAACCCAATAGTAATACAAATAACAACAATAATAATAATTATACTATAGTAATATCATGTAAGACAGCTAAGGGCTTACATTAATAAACAGGAATAAATAAAAATAAATGTACATGCATCTATATCAAGAGCAAGTAGCTTTAAAAGCGTGAGTAAAGAAATAATCAATTAACACAGAAATAGATTTCTTAGAAAGTAGAACAATGGGTGAATTAGTAAGTAAATTCAAGACTTTATTTGGAAAACCAAGCGAAACAAAGTAGGTAACCCCACGCTTTTGTAGTAAACTGATTTAAAAGTGGGTGGGTGAAGAAATGTACATCCACAGAATTAGAAACAAGAAATAACCCTTAATGCAGTGGGAAGCATGATAATTTTAAAATAATATTTTATAAAACTATTATTTTCCAATAAATTTGAAATGGATAATGTTTGAGGAAAATAAAAATTGCTAAAATTAAAACTGGAAGATATAGAAGACTTCTTCATGAGCAAAAATGCAAGATTTGAGAAACTTGTAAAGACTTCTCCCTCAAAACAGTGCCAGGCACAGATGGTTTCTCGGGTGAATTCTTTCAACCTTCAAGGAAGAGAAACTTCAATACTATTTAAATTGGACCCAAGCAGAGAGATAAAAGGAAATCTTCCAAATTGTTTTTCAAAAGCCAACATGACATTGATTCCAAAACCTTAGAATAAGAGCATGGAAAACAAAACTTGAGACAAATCTCAGTTCTAAATATCAAAGATGAAGTTCCACGGAACACGGAGGAGTCCTGAGTCACTCTAGTTCAAGTTCTTAAAAAAGAATTGGGTCCATTCTATCACCATTCATATGAAAGAATATGTATATAATTGTTTTATACTCACATATAGATGTAAATATTTATTTTAATTATTTTATGGCTAAATATAATTCAGGTGTTTTGATTTTTATTATTTATTTATTTATTTTTTGCAGTTTTGGCGAGGGCCAGGCTTGAACCTGCCACCTCTGGTATATGGGGCCGGCGCCCTACTCCTTGAGCCACAGGCACCACCCCATGTGTTTTGATTTTTAAAAGAACTTTCATTACAACAACAACAATAAAATGACAAAATTCATTTAGCACTTATTTATTATTAGGCTCTATGTTAAGCTCTTTTATAAGGATATCTCATTTAATCACTACTAAAACTCTACATGAAGAGTTATTACCATTATTTCCCCTTAAATATGAAAACTCTGAGTCTCAAAGAGGATATTTCATTACAGTTTCATTTTAGACCCAGTCTGACTCCAGAGACTCTTCTCACTTTTCAGGTAACATAATTTATAAAATTACCATTATCTGGCACTCTGAGGAAAGTTATGTGTTGTGCAGATCCCAAGAGCTGCAGAAAATATCGTTCCGAAAGATCTAGACTTGACATTTGTGCCCCCATGTGGTCAGTATATCTGTTGTAATCAAGTAATGGGAAACCCAGGTTGGCTAAGGGCAAAATTATCAACCAAAGCAAAGAGAGTAGAAACCAGAAGAGGGTGAATTGAGGTCAGTAGGCAGTGAGGGAATGGGCCAATGATATTCACCCAGATAGCAGAAGACAGTTATGTGTAGATCTTAGGTTGGAGAATTTGGATTATGGCACACCTGAACTAGTAGATTTTTGGATGCTTTTACACATAGATGTGTTTGCACATGGTGTCTGTGACTTTGAAATGATTCTTAAAAAGAGTTACATATCCATAAAATGTTATGTATTTCTGCTGCAGTAGGGAGTAAGGTAGTGGAAGGCTACCGTGGGTTTGGGAAGCAAAGGTAGAGGCCTGGACAGCTCCCTATGTCTGGGCTGTGTTAACCTGGCAGGAGGGTTCATGAAGCTCTCTCCTTTTCTCCTCACTCATCCCCAGCAGGGCCCTCACCTCAGGTCTCTGTCTTCTTGCACTTTCTTTTCTATGGATATAGTGGTAGGGTATTTCTTGTGAGGGTTTTAGCCTTTATGGCTGTGTGGTGTGTGTGTGTATGTGTGTCAGGGGAATTTTCCAAGAACCTGGATCACATGGTGTTCTGGTAGCTCCCCTCCTTGTCCTAAGACCCAAAGCAAAATCGGTCAGATTCAGAACAAGTATAGAAACAGAAGACAGGTAGGGACTTTCTTCCAGGTGAGATGAGTCAATTGTCTGGGACTGAGTAGAGACAGATGCAGGAATAGAGTTGGGATAAAAGATGGGTGTGCGCGTCTTTCCGCCCATTTGAATCACAGGCTTCTCATAGTGACCTGTGTCTTGCGAGGACTAATTATTCACTTAGCGCATCTATGCTGACTCAGTGCTTTTATATGGAGCCACCATAATTTGGTATTAAAAGGAAAAAAATACTATGTAATTCCCATATTTTCTCCTGACATAAGTTCTGACTATGTAAAGAGAGAGAGAGAGAGAGAGAATGAGAATGAGAATAAGAATGGCTGGATGCTCCCAAGAGTTATCATGTAGGGTGAATCATCGAGTAGAAAATTATCTCTTACTGCGGAAAATTTCCTTTTCAAACATTCTCAGTGTGAAGCTTAATATGCATAGCCAGAAAAGGAATTCTGTGTTGCTAATATAGCTAAAATTAACCATTAGAGGTGGGGTGTGCAGTGTCTTTATTTTAACCGATACCATATCCTACTTGGAAATAATGGAGCTGAGAGGAGGAAAGAAGATGGTGCAAAAAGCAACAGGAGGAAAAGAATCCAAGCAAAAACTAAATTGCCTACAGTAAGAGAATAAATAAAAAACGGTAGGAATTACTTATTGGTGAAATCTCACAGGCCTCATAAAAAGTAACTCTTTGATTTACCTCCCTTGTTTCCTGTAGTGCTGCCAGACAAAATTAAAAATGGGCCCATGAAACTAGTGAGACTGAGACAGACATAAAGTATGCTTCAGAGGCTCCAGCTTTTAAGTGCCTTTGCACTTAATTGTCTTTGGTTGCCAGCTATGGAGGGTTGGAGGGGGAGAGAGAGTGGAAGAGGATGCAGGACTGGCTTGAAACACTTGCAGCACATCTCAAGACTGTGCAATGTGCAGTGTGCACACTAATGCTACCTTCCTGCACTCTAGCTCTACTGCAACATTCTTTTCCTTCTTCCAACTGGGTTTATGCCAAGACTTAGGTATTATAGGTTGTTGGAGCAGAAAACATTTTGCAGAAGTCTATTTATGTAATTCCCTTCAGCATTATCACTCAATGATTCCCAGATTTTTTGATGAGGTCTTGGTTAGACATGCTTCTGAAAGTAGAGATAGAGAACAAAATCTCTCCTCTCTGCTCCGGTGCAGATCTTTCATGAGGATGTTATCTCTCTGCCCCTTTAGTGATAGAACACACTGATTCATGTGTAATAAATGTTTATTGCATATCTCCTGTACCCATTATTTTATTATTGCCACAATAATGGTATGAAACAACCACAAATCACAGTAGCATTCAAGAATAAGTGATTGTTGTGTCTAGAATCAGCTGGAGTATGGTTAAGTGACTGCTGATCTTGGCTGGGCTCACCCATGAGTCTGTGGATTAGTTGGCTTGCTGTGATTGATGTAGAATGGCCTTGTTTGGGAAATCTGGGATGAGTTGGCCCTGCTCCATATGTCTTGTATTCTCCACTGGTCTAGCCTGGCATATTTTTCACAGTGATGGCAGAGGCTCAAGAGAGTAGAAAGAAACTCAAAAAGCCAGGAACTAGGGCACTGCTACTTCTACCACATTCTCTTGGCCAGAGAAAGACATAGGCTAGTCCACATCCAAAGGATAGGAGAGTAGACTCTGAATCTAGTGAGAAAAGCTGCAAAGTTGCAAAGAACATAATGAAGGCACGGTAGAGTAGTAAAAAATGAGAGTGATCATTGCAATCCACCATGCCTGCAAGGTGTTCATAGGAACTCAAAGTTTTTTTTGACTCCAAGCCTCTTTCTCTTTCAAGCATGTGATATATGTGTTGCAATGAGCTCATTCTTGTTGCTAGGGAGAAAGGACAATCCAGACTATTTCACTGTATCTTATTATATGTTTCCTGGAGGCTTTTTGTGGAGAGCAAAAGTGGTGTAAATTAACATAGAAGGGGCTCTTTCACTAAACTGTTTATCCTGGGCTTCAGGCAGAATGACACTGAAATCCTCAGAGAGGGGTGTCACCGATGTCCACCTGGAGCCCCTTCAGTGAGCCAGTGAACCCATTCTTCAGCTTCTGTGAGTGTTGGCTGCCAATGACATATAGCTGCTTCTTTTTCCACAAAGTTGCCTTCATTCAACCAAAGGCTACCTTGCTCCAGGGCTTATACACATACCCCTAGTTTTAACATTAGCAGCCAGTTAACCAGGGATTGAATAAAATGGGAATATAAGAGGTCCATGTTCGCTTTAAAGGAAAGGCAACTCTCTGATGCAAATTGTGCAGGAGAGCACTCTATGAATCAGATTGAAGATAACCATTAGCTGCTCAGATTTTTCTCCTGCTCCATCCAGCTTACCTTTCCCTCCTTCTAACAGTACTTCATCAATAAATCACAAACCCCATCTCAAGCTCTGCTTATAGGGACCCAAACTAACACAGCCATCAATATTACATGTATTCAACAGAAGAAAGGCATTCTCCTCTTCTTTATGAAAGATTAACTTGCAGTTTTGGCTCTAGGGTAGCTCCGGTATAATAGAGGTAGTTTCTGGCTAAGGAAAAACAGTGCCCAGCAGGATATGGAGGCAATTGCTGGAGGAGCAGTGTGATAACTGAAATATGTACAATTATCAGTAACCCCTGTGAGGGACCCTCAAGGCTCTCAGAAATAACTGGCTAAGACTTGGAGAGAAAAGAAAGGAAGGAGGTCCTGTGTAAGTAAGAGAGAAAAGAAATCAGTAGCCTTCAGATTATTAAGTTGATGTGACTCATCTACACTAACCATCCAATCCACTTAGATCCAATAAAGTTTGAGTCACATTTATGTCCTAATTAAGTCCAATAATTTTGTTGTGCAACTGCCATATTAAAGTATGTTTCTCTATGAGGCCCGAGACTGAAGTCACATTAGAGTACATGAGATTTTACGAGAGACCCTAGCTCCAAGTCTTCACAGGGGCCCCAGCAAACTTCTACAGTTAATAATATTATGGTGCTATGATGCACCTAAGTTTTGACATTCCACCCTCAGCCATCTTACTGGCACCTGTCCTAGTTGTTGTCCTCTAATTTGTTTTCCAAACTTTATCAGATTGATCTTGGAAAAGTTAATTTTTATCTTGCTACTGCTCTGATTGACTTCTTTCCTCCTGTTCACTACCAATTAAAATTCAAGCAACATAACGAGACATAAAACCTATTTTAAGACATAGTCCCCTGTGTATTTCTAGTCTTCATCAATTTTTACTGAGTCTAGACTAAGCTACAGGCTATTTGCTGAGCAGGTCAAAAGTCTTGCCCTACTGGGCCTATACACATGGTTTTCTTTGACTTGATGTGTCCTTCTTCCTGTTCTATGCCAGGTAACTTTCAAATCATCTTTCATGATTTACTTTCACCCTCTACTCTTTGTTCAGTGTGTCCTGATAATATCAATGTCATTCCTATCTCAGTATATATTAACATTTAATATATTCATTCTGGGCACCCAAGACATACTGAACCTACATGTATCGTAGGAATTGTTTGATGGATGAATGAATTAGAATGCATAATTCTTACAGAAAATCTGACTAAAGTCTGAAAGCAAGTATCACAAAGAAACAAACAAAAATATACAAAATTATTCAAAAGTAGTGAGCAAAACAGAGTTTTGAGGATTTCAGGTCGCAATCACATTTTTACTCATAAAAAGTTGAATATTATTATTACCTTGAGGATTCTTGTCTACCTAGTCTGACTCCTTGATGTTACTTACACTATAAAGTCTGCATTGATATGCTTAGGGAAATTTTCTTGTCTTTTGATAAGAATGGGTGGGTGACATATCATAAAGTCCAGCTCACATGTACTCAATATTAAATTGGGACTAACCAATGAGCACACATGTACACAGAGGAAGGTATAACTCAGTGAAAGCACCCAGGGGTTGGAGAGGGGAGGGGAACAAATCAACCTAATGGGTACTATGAACACTATTTGGGAGACTGGCATACCTCTAGCCAGGACTCAAGTGTTCCAAAAATGAGCCAGGTAATCTAAAACATTTGTACCCTTTAATAGTTTTAAATAAACGAGGAAAAAAAGAAGCTCCAAGAAATAAAATAGGCATTATTTCTTTGTTAATTTATGTAATTTGTTCTTTTCTCAACTTAGGTCAAAAGTGTGGAGATCTTTAGTAGTTTCTCTTTAGGGTCCTAGAATGGTTTGTGTGTTTGTGTGTGGGGATTGAGGAAAGAGGAGCTCTGATAAGATAAAGGCCATCCACATTTCTTAAGTTGACTGAAGCCATCTATGACAAACCCATAGCTAACATCATACTGAATGAGTAAAACTGAAAGCTTTTCCACATAGAACCGGAACTAGACAAGGATGTTCATTATGACCACTATTATTCAGTATTGTGCTAGAAGTTCTAGACAATGCAATCAGGCAAGAGAAGGATATAAAGGGCACCCAAATGGGGGCAGAGGAGGTCAAATGCTCCCTCTCTGTTGATGATATGATCTTATACTTAGAAAACCCGAGAGACTCAACCAGAAAACTTTTGGAAGTAATCAGGAAATACAATAGCATCTTAGGGTATAAAATCAATGTCCACAAATCAGTAGCCTTTGTATATGCCAATAATAGCCAAGTTGAGAAGCAGATCAGGTACAGAATTCCCTTCACAGTAGCGTCAAATAAAACTAAAATTTCTTTTGTTAGGAAAGGAAAATTCCTTTTGTTAAGAATATACCTAACAAAAGAGGTGAAGGATCTTTACAAAGAAAATCATGAAACCCTAAGGAAAGAAATTGCATAAGACACAAGTGAATGGAAGAACATATCATGCTCATGGCTGGGAAGAATCAAAATTGTCAAAATGTCTGTTCTACCCAAAACAATCTACAGATTCAATACAATCCACATTAAAACACCAACATCATATTTTGAAGAACTGGAAAAGATAGTACTTCATTTTGTATGGAACCAGAAAAAATCCCATGTAGCTAAGGCTATTCTTAGTAATAAAAATAAAGCCAGAGGCATCACCCTACCAGACTTCAAGCTATATTGTAAGTCCACAGTAATCAAAACAGTATGGCACTGGCACAAAAATAGAGACATAGACATATGGAACAGAATAGAAAATCAAGAGATTAAACTAGTCTCTACTTCCATCTGATCCTTGATAAACCAAATAAAAGTATACAGTGGGGAAAAGAATCCCTATTCAACAAATGGTACTGGGAGAACTGGAGGATAACCACATGTAAAAGACTGAAATTGGACCCTCACTTTTCACCACTTACAAAAATTGACTCAAGATGAAATAGAGACTAAAATCTAAGACATGAAATGATAAAAGTCTTAGAAGAAAGTGTGGGGGAAATACTTGATGATGTTGGACTGGGGAAAGATTTTATGATACAGACTTCCACGGCAATTGCAACAACACAAAAATTAACAAATGGGACTAATTAAGTTGCAAAATTTTTGCATAGCTAAGGAAATAACAAGTAAAGCAAAAAAAAAAAAAAAACCAAAAAAAACCCCTTCAGAATGGGAAATATGTATTTGCAGTGTATCAATCTGACAAAGTGCTGGTAACTAGAATCTAGAGAGAACTCAAATTAATCAACAAAAAAGGAGTAAACAATCCCATCTACCACTGGGCAAGAGATATGGACATAACCTTCTCTGAAGAAGACTGATAAAAAAAAAAAAAAAAGAAAAAAATGCTCATCATTCCTAATCATCAGTGAAATGCAAATCAAAACTACCCTGAGATATTGCCTAACCCCAGTGAAAATGGCCCACTTCACAAAGTCTCAAAGCTATAGAGACTGGTGTGGATGTGGAGAGAAGGGAAAACTTACGCTGCTGGTGGAACTGCAAACCAATATAAGCTTTTGGGAAAAAAATATGGAGAACCCTCAAAGAACTCAAATTAGACCTCCCATTTGATCCTGCAATCCCATTACTAGGCATCCACCCAGAAGAAAAAAAAAATCATAAGTACATTTGCACTATGCTGTTTTTCCGCAGCTCAATTTACAATCGCCAAAATGTGGAAACAACCTAAATGCCCACCAACCCAGGAATAGATTATCAAGCTATAGAATACTTGGAATACTATTCAGACATTAAAAAATATGGAGACTTTACATCTTTTATATTAACCTGGATGGAGTTGGAACACATTCTTCTTAGTAAAGCATCACAAGAATGGAGTAGCAAGAATCCAATGTAATCAATTCTAATATGAAGGCAGTAGATGAACTTATACAAGGTAGGTGTCAGGGGAAGGAGGGAGGAGGTACAGGGCAGGTGGGAGGGAAATGGGGGTTCATGGTGTATGGCACACCTCTTGGGGGTGGGACACAATAGTAAGAGGGACTTTACCTAAGAAATGCAATCAGTGTAACATAATTCTTTGTTACAATGAATCTCAAACAATAGAAAAAAGAAAAAAAAAAGAGATAGAGGCAATGTCCATCAACCCTAATTATAGTCCCCCAAATGGATCGGGAGATGGTAATTTGTTAGAGGATACCACTCATGTACGTCTGCCTTAATATCCTGCATCAAATCACAAAAGTTAGATGACCACTAAAAACATCTTTTACATAAGATGATATACAATTAGAGCAGGTGAATTCCATGGTCTTTCATCTTAGCTTTTAGTTTTTTTGCATATACTTTCATCTCATTTATACTTCTCTGACTTAGTTATACTGAACTAAATTGGCAAAGCCACATCCTTGGTCACATTCAGCTCTTCTCACTCCACAATTGCCTCCATGCAGTAGAATATGACAGACAGAAACTCAAACTCACAACCATCCTGGCTTAACTGTTCTCTGGCTGTGGCATAATAGTGGGTTCCATCGAGCTATGACTCCCATTAAAAACAACAATGAAATGTGGACAACATAAATAAAAAGTTATATAGGATGAATCTGTGTATTATTTTGGGTAGTATGGGTGTTTAACAATATTGGATTCTTCCAGTTCATGAATATAATATATCTTTTCATTTATTTGTGTGGTCTTTATTTCATTAATGTTTTATATTTTTCAGTGTATAGATTAATACACTAAAAATTTACTTAGTTGAATTCATTTCTAAGTATTTTATATTTTTTGATACTAGTATATCTGGACTTTTTTTCTTGATTTCTTTTCCAGATGGGTCATTCTTGGTCTAAAGAAATGTAACTAATTTATATATGTTGATTTTGTGTCCTAAAATTTTACTTTATTTATTTATTTGTTGATTCTAATAGTTGTTTTTTTTTTTTTTTTTTTTTTTTGAGGATTATTTTGGGTTTTCTAAAAAAAGAAAAATTTTTTTTTTATTTTTATTTTTTAATATATTATAGATGATCAATAAGCAAATTGAAGAAAAGAATTTTAATGAAAATATAAGCACTTATGTCTTAAAACCTCTATGGTGCTGAGAGACTAATGAGAGTACTAGGATTGTCCCGTCTTTATAACAGCTGATTTTCAAATCCAGATATTCAGGAAGAAGTTCTCTGAGAAACTTCTCTCTTGTAACAATAACAAAGTCAAGTCTGTTGATTTTGGTATGTAGAAAATGCCTACACCTTACATGGGGTGCTTGATTTGTTATACAACTCCGGTGCTATTTACTTTGTGAGTAGTTTCTTTGAAGAAAAGTCATGGTGAATAAGTGATTTCATTTTGTGTATCTTTTTTTTTTTTTTTTTTTGGAGACAAAGTCTCACTCTGTCTCACTCCCCTGGGTAGTGTCATGGTGTCACAGCTCACAGCAACTTCAAACTCTTTTTTTTTTTTTTTTATTATAGATAAAAATATGCACCATAGCTGTGGCCCGACCCATTACCCTCCCTTCACCCAAACCTCCCCCCTCCCTTCCCCTTCCTTGGTCCTTTCCCCATAGTCTTGTGGTATAGTTGGGTTATAGCCTTCATGTGAAAGCTATAGTTTAGCTTCATAGTAGGGCTGA